>JAAIXJ010000206.1:203604-418421 GCA_013403705.1 Heliconius hermathena
GGCAGAACTCAACGCCGCGCTTAACCTCGACACCAGAGCGAAGAAATGGAAATATAAATTTAAGTAAATATTTCATCTCCTCGAGTGGGGATCGAACCCACAACCGGTCGGTTTTGCAGTCACACCTCGTGCCGCTGCGCCACGGCCGGCCTCAGCCTTTTTTATAACGTCTGATATAAAATATCAAAATTTATTATTATGTGGTGATTTAATATATTCTTATTATTGATAATGATAGTATTTATTAATTATGGGCTTAAGTAGTAATAAATCAAAACTAAAGATAAATATAAGCTTTTAAAATCTGTTCTTGATTTAGAAATCGAATTTTTATGCTGCGCTACCCCAAGATATTAGGATTTTTTACATAATGGTTCTTATAAGTTATCAATTGATACTACAGAAAATAGAAAATTAAAAAAAACCGCTCCACCCTAAGTTCAAAAGTATCAAATTTTATATTATATATTATATTGTAATGCATTTCAAAGTATTATAATGAAAGAATAAAAATACTGAGGCCATTTTTTGTGATTTTATAATTTATATATAAATTATTATAGACGTCGTGAGGTCGATCAACACGTGGAAAAATTATTATAAATGAAAAATGAAGTGTCTTAGCACCAGATTCGTTCTACCGTGCTAGACCTGAAACTGTAAAAAAATATTTACTTAACTAAAAATATAATCTACCATAGTATGACACTATATAGGAACGAAAAACTGCAATTTTTTTAATATTTTGAAATCTCCCTTTGATATTATTCCAATTCGAATCCCAGTTGCCATTTTACTAATTGAACCGTATCTTTATGATATTACCATCATTAAGTAATTGAAATTTTTACACATTTTATTAGTACATTATTGTTTATATTTTAAACACCATGAAATTATTTCAGAAAAAACCGAAATCTGTTGAAAAATAATAAATTACTTGTTAAATTATACATGTAGTTTTAAATAAACCTTAAAAAACGCCGTTTTATTGTGCATGCTACAAATGCTATAGCTTTCTATAGCAGGTGCTTGAGGCTAAAATTTAAATGAGTAAGCTTGAATGATTTATTTCTGAAGAGTTCTATTCAGGTCCTGGTTCCACCATCGGACCAGCTCGACGATACCATATTACTGTATTATCTCCAATTGCTATGATTTATTATGATAAAATTATAACCTATAAGTGGATCAAATTCAGTTTCTTAGATTTTATGTTATAGTTACAAGTCGACCTTGTAAAGCGCTTAAGAAAATTAAACCATGCTACTAGGGCTACTGCCAAATCCTCGTTACCAGGAATAATGAAAATATTTTTAATAAATCGATGAGCCAAAAATCTATGGTCTTTACCAGGTATTCCAGGGTTGTCTCCCATTTATGAGCTTCATCATCGGATAAGTTCGATAGTACCATATTTTGGTATTGTACCTGATGTGCGTAAAATACAAAAGTTCGTAGTGGCACAAGAATGAAAACAAAATTAAATTAAATTTTTATTAAGTAGGTATATACTTCCACTCGACTCAAAAAACGTGTTTCCTATCGAAATAAGTGAATACTTAAAAAAAAACAATTAATGTGTCATTGGGCTTTATTTAGGTTATTTTCATATAAAATAATAAGTCGAAATTTGCATATTTTGAAATATATTTTCCAGCCATAATTTTATAAAATCTGGCAAAAAAACCAAGCGAAACGTTAATAATTTATGAACTGCCAACACCATATGTTTATTTTCGGTAATCTCTTAGCTACTGAGCGCTGTCAGCAAACAACGTACGTTCGTGTGTACTAAACAGTGTTTATGTATGTACACAACCCTCCCTCAGTGAAGGGAGGCTAATAACTTTGAAAATTACATATTTTATATTTTTATTGTATTAACTTCACGCTGTATCTCGAATACAGCAGGGTAGGCAGAGAGAACCTAATGTTAAGACATTCTGTTCCACATTTTCCATTTCAGTTAAGTGGCAGAACTCAACGCCGCGCTTTACTTTGACACCACAGTGATTCTTTTGTAATGTTATAGAATTATTGGGTTTTCTTTTTCTTTTACAAAAAAAATATTCTCATAACTTTTAAGACATGTTTTTTACATATATTTAATGCTACAATAATGATAAAATAACTTATATTATTATTATTATAGTATTAAAAACACGTTTTATATTATTTCTGTTTAAAAAATATAATTTTTTCATGTACACTTTCTTAGAAGACCCAATTACATCGCTTTATCTAAGACATAGACGTATGGTGGAATAGACTACTTGACTCTAATGTTTAAATTAATCATTTCAAAGTATTAATATTTCTTCTACTATACCAAAAAAATACCACATTTTTTTATCGAATTTTTAACATCTTAAAAACCAAGAAAACTGTGATTTATAATTGTATAATTTTCATAAACAAGAGAAAACGCGGTCCGCCATTTTAGTCAACCGATAACCTATGCTCTGAAATGAAATATAAATAGTAAAGCAAGCAATTAAATTGTTAAACAAACATAATCTCACGTTTAAATTAAAAACGTGACTCTTATTAGTTTAAATGAGAAATATAGAATTTGATATTATCGCATAACATATAGAAAATTTAAAGTTAATTATATATTTTTTAGGTTATGTATTATATCTGTGAACAAAATAAAGTTTTAGCTTAGTATTGGTATGGCGCTATATACCTATGTACGTCTTGGCGGGTAGTAATTTTGCCATTAAATCAGCTCCACGCTGTTTTCCGCACACAGCCGGGTAGGCAGAGGGAACATAGTGTTAAGACACTCTGTTCCCCTCTTTCTGTGGAATTTTGGAGGCATTGCGTGTTGAGTGGCAGAACTCAAAGCCGCGCTTTGCCTCGACACCAGAGCGAATTAATAAAAATATAAATAAATATTGAATTTTCTCGAGTGGGGATCGAACACACAGCCTGTCGATTTTACAGTCACACTTTGTGCCATGACTTATTTTGCCATTTCAATATTATTTTTTTTTCATAGGTAAAAGTAGTATTTAACCAGGATCTCCTTTCAACATGCATTCTCCTATTTTGTAACATTATTCTTAATCAACGTGACATTGGAGTGATTAGGGCTTAACTGGCACGCTCGGAACACGCTAAACAAAGTACAACAACAGTAACATTTGAAAATTAATCTTGAGTTTTTAATGTTTAAAATCGATATTTCATTAGGGTATGTACCTCAAAAGGTAAAAAATAAACTTTATTGTCCGTCCGTCCGTCAGTCAATAGCGCTTATCTAGAGATCGCGTGGATTTTTTTATAATGCTTATAATCATATTTGTAGTATTGGCATTTGTAAATTGGTTTTTTTTAAATATTACAAAAGCTGTATTCATGCATAGGTAGTTTATTAAATAAGTGGTTTATTACATCGACCTCACCTTCATCCTGTTGGTACAGAATGAGACCTACATTCAATGTGAATAATATTGAAATAATCCAACTGCACAATAATTAAAAATATGAATAATAAACGATAGTATTACATTATGCCATTGCTCAGCTGTAGATAATAAGCTACTTTACCTGACTGCTTGTTGATAGAGTCGTTATTCGAAATAATTATATTTTTATACATTCCTTTTTTTATTTCTGTTATGTTAAAAAAAATACAAAACGTACAAAAAATCGAGTGTAACTGGTCTTGAACCCATGCTTCTTGGTTTTACATCTAGATTATACAACAAAATAGTTTTGAATTCCAACCTTTCACCAAATTTTCCTAAAAAGTGCGCGAAAAGTGCAAAAAATGAAGTTGTATAGTAGTATTGCTCTCACTGTCTAACCTGAAAATAGACAGGAACCGCCTAATGTTTTAAGTTTTTTTATTGACAAAGTAGGAACCAACTTTAATGAGTAGGTACTTAAGAGGCCAGTCGTGGCGCAGCGGCACGAAGCGTAACTGTAAAACCGACTGGTTGTGGGTTCGATCCCCACTCGAGGAGATAAAACATTTACTTAAATTTATATTTCCATTTCTTCGCTCTGGTTGAGCTCGAGGTTAAGCGCGGCATTGAGTTCTGCCACTCAACACGCAACACGAAAGTGGGAAACGGAGTGTGTTGACACTAGGCTCCCTCTGCCTACCCTGCTGTGTGCGGGATACAGCGTGAAGCTGATTTGATTTGATTTTACTAACAAAAGGTATGTAAGTGGCTAACTTCACCCATGGACACCTCCATTATCAGAGAGTTTCTATGGCATATATCGTGGCAGACATTTGTTCAGACCACATGATTTATTTATTTATTTATTTTTTTGATGGTGGTTTTTAAATATTTTTTTAATTTTAAAATATACATACACCTCCCCTCGAGATAAGGAAGTAAGGCACTACGTTCTCATTTTCTGCCCAATTATCGAGATATTCTAAGTAAAGATGGCCATGTTTTTTATAAAAGAATCTTCTAAAACGTCCGTGTAGTGTTGTTGGTGAATAACAAAAAGTCTACTCACGGCTATCATTAAGCATATTCAACAACACTTCAAAGTACATATAGTTTGAATACAAATAGTAAATCACGACACAGTTTATACAAAAGTCAACCACAAACATATATATAAAAGAAAACACAAAAATTACAATAAAATTAATAAATAACTGAGAAAACAATGATACGTATATAAAGCGCATCGAGTGGCAAGCATCGACTGTTATATATAAAATATGTCGACAATAGGGTAGGAGTAAATGTTAGAACGCCTTACCGATTCGGTCGACGGCAGCGAGCGCTTTCATATAAATAAACTAAATACGAATACTTACTATAAAATAAATAAATTCAATTAAATATATGTTTGTATATAAATGATAAATAAATAAATTACAATATTGAAATATATAAATGACACATATTAAATAAACTATAAATGTAAATAATAGTTCCCTACAGTCCGTAAGTCCATAGCATTAATGGGTAAAATTGTTTAAAAACCTTATCTAATAGCGGTGCATTTAAAATCTGCCAGATTTGCCATTTTTATGCGGAGCATACATCTTACTTTACAGATCTTTAGACTGAAACAAACATTAAGAAAAGAAAGCTTGGACATTATAAATAGGGCAATATATTACAAGATAAAGATATTAAATGATATTGCAGAGCAATGCTTTTCTAAATAAAACTTTAGACGTGTGACCTACAAACTGCTTCTACTGTTATTTATTTATTATCTACAATTCCCATATTGTTCTATACAGGATAAAATGAGAGACAAAGCAATATTTCATACTCTTTCTGGAGATATTGTGTGTTGAATGGATGAACTGTAGCTTTAACGTTTCTTTATAAAACAAAGATACATTAAAGCATTGTAAACATTGTAATTTATATTTCCATTTCTTCGCTCTGGCGTCGAGGCAAAGCGCGGCGTTAAATTCTGCCACTCCAAAATTCGACAGATAGCGGAGAACGGAGTGTCTTCACTATACTTCACCCTGCTGTGTGCGGGATACAGCGTGAAGCTGATTTAATTTTTAATTTTTAAAACACAACCTTTTAATTGCAGTTAAGCTACTATTGGAAATTATTCATTATTTGTGAATTCTAAGTGCTCAAGTGCTATATATTATTATTTCATGTTAATAGTAGTAACTTTTAACATGAAATAATAATATCTAGTCTCCCACTAAAAAAGTTGTGTCCTATAGAAAATGCAAATATCAACCAGTAGTTCCCGAGATTTGTATTCAACCAAATAAATTTTGTAATATTACTTAAGATTTAAATTTAATTTGAAATGGCAAAACCTAAAGAATTTTAACCACATTTTTACACAATAACATCGCGGGCAAATTGCAGGATAAACAAATAGATAATAAATAAAAAAATAACTTTCATAGAAATTTACAGTATTAGTATTCACCGAACATGTCACATCGCATGACCGAAGGCTGAGGCTGATTGCCAACATTCGTGCTTAATTCCTTTGTTGTAAATGTACTTACACGTACATATTTATTTAGTAAATGCATTTGCATAACACGCTTCCAATGCCACCAGACTTCGGTGGAAGGTGGGAAAGGAAATGTCTTAATAAGGACGAAGTCTCCTAGTATTAGGTTCCCAGATTCTCTCTGCCTACCATGCTAGGTGCGACTACTATATAGCATGAAGCTACAAGAAAAAGTTGAATATATACATATATACTTCTATAACATTATTATGAAGTATAAGAATTTGTTTGATAGAAATTGATAATCTCAGGAACTACTGCTTTAAATTGAGAAATTCCTTTTACGCGATACGGGCCAAACTATAGGCTATATATATTATACAGCTTCACGCTGTATCCCGATAGCAGGGAGGATATGCAGAGAGAAGCTAGTGTTAAGACACTTCGATCCCACTTTCCGCCAAATCTTCAAATCACTGTGCTTTGCCTTGTTACCAGAGCGCAGAAATAAAAATATTAATAAATAATAATTCACCTGAGTAGGGAACCCATAACTGTTTTGACATTTAGAATATTTTATGTGTATTTTTTTTGTAAAGTGACTTAAACAATTCCACCGTGACATAATGAACACGTAAAAAAAACACAAAAATCGATTCCACGACCACCATCATAGAGCTCAATGACCCTACCGCTACTATTCCTATGTTTCATTAACTATTAAAGAGAAGATTTTAACGAATATCATAAGTTTCATACTACATACAATTGTTGTCTAAATGCTACATACATAAAACATTACTAAAAATCAGATGGAGCCTAGTGTTGCTAGATATTCCACTCCCCACTTTCCACAGAATTCTGGAGATATTGCTTGTTGAGTGGCGGAAGTCGACGTCGCGCTGCGCCTCGACACCAGAGTGAAGAAATTAAAATATAATAATATTTCAATTCCTCGGGTGGGAATCGAACTCACAGCTTGTGCTTACAATCACACGAATGGGTGTCAAAATGATTTACTACTGTTTTACATGTTAGTCTGTTTGTTAATTTAAACACCGATGCTAGGAAACTTCAATTATCATATTCAAGGCCGTACTAATAGGTATATATTTAATACTAGTATTCCGATCCTGACTTCACCCGCTTGGAATAATGGGTTATTGGCTATGGCTATTTCGATATTAACATTTCACAAATATATATTGACTACGTACAGTTATAAATTTTCGATATTTTGGACTTTTCTCATATAAATTTTATTTTATTATTATTTTTTGTCTTGAATCACTCTATCTTTTAGTGAAAATGACATTAAAGTCTGTTGTGTAAGATACGCTTTTATCTCTGCTATATACAGTTTTCGGAACTACGCCACCAATAAACCATCTGTTCGAAAATACGGTTTCAAAAATCAATAGAGGAAACGGACATCCCTTGATGTTAAACCCATATGCAAATTTATATCCTTACTTACCCTATTTTTAAATTAATAAAGCTTCCCTAATTTTTTTTTCAAATTTATTTCCTTGCTCTTGGAGACAAATTGTGGCGTTGGCCCCTACGGCTGAACACAGTGTGTTGAGGCCAGTCGTAGCTCAGGGGCGTGCGACTATAAACGCGACAGGTTGTGTTCGATTCCCACTCGAGGAAATGATATATTTTAATTTCTCTGGTCATGCTAAGCGAGTTTTGCCACTCAACACGCCATGCCTCCAGAATGTGACGGAAAGTGGGGAACGGAAGAGACTTAATGAAGACGTACTGTCTTAACAATAGGTTCTCAGGTTCCCTCCACCTACGTGCAGCATACAGTATTGAGCTATAAAAAAGAAAAAACTTACTCAAAATTTATATAACAAGAGCCATGACATCGCTACATCTTTTAATTCTAAGCGTTGAGAAGTAATCACGTAACAATTTCAAATGAAAAACCATTACACAAGTCATTTTCTAATATTAAACTTGAGAGGCTTCGTGATGGCACCATAATGAATCCTTTTAACCTTAGCTACCTTATTGCTCCTTAGGTATGCCTTTATCTACTTCACTTCATAATTATATCTCAATAGAGGCCAGTCGTGGCGCAGCGGCACAAATTGTGACTGTAAAATCGACTGGTTGTGGGATCGATCACCACTCGAGGAGATGAAATATTTATTTAAAATTATATTTCCATTTCTTCGCTCTGGAGTCGAGGCAAAGTGCGGCGTTGAGCTCCGCCACTCAACACGCAATTCCTTCAGAATTCGGCGGAAATTGGGGAACTGAGTGTCATAACATTAGGTTCCCTGCTGTGTGCGGGATACAGCGTGAAGTGATTATTATATCTCAATAAGAAACTGTTTAAATGTTAGATTATTACTTTATTATATCCACTAATATCCTACATTATAGAGGAAGGTCACTTCTTTTTATTTTTTCCGCAGAAATATAAATATCTATATAGCGTTAAGTAGCGGGTACAATACTGCACTTTTTATAAACGGATCACAATTATTTTATTATATTAACGGCGGCGGCTTCAATTATTATTAACTGCATACCTAATAATAATTGAAGCCGTCGTGGCGCAGTGGCATCGCATGGTTGTAAACGCAACCATTGTGGATTCTATTTCCACTCGGGGTTAAGGAATATTCAATATTTTTATTTCCTCATTCTGGTGACGAGGCAAAGCAAGGAATTCAGCTGAAAGCAAAAAATGTGGTTTCTTAACCCTAGGTTTCAGGTTCCCTCTGCCTACCCTATCATGTGCGGGCTACAGCGTGAAGCCAAAAAATATAACTACAACTTGCAATTGTATTTGCAGACACTAAAAGCTGTAAAAAAAATGTTTTCTATTTTTTGATAGAAATTTCGAAAGTCCTCTCTATGTTGCTCTACACTTCCAAGTCTTCAGTAACGAAAGACATATCTATATAGAGTTTAATATTAATCAACATTAAACAAGTACAAATAAATATGCAACGAAGTAATACCATTTAACATTTAATTGACGTCTATGGGTATAGCTGTTAAATATAAATATATATTCAGTATTTCAGATAAAAATTTAGTACATGAGTAGGAGCAAATCGGTTGCTAGAACATTACAAATTCTATAAAACGAAAGCAGATGTTACAATTATGCTAAAAAGTGACCGAAATTATCTAATAAGACCAACTTAGCCCCAGATAATCTGGTACTTTGAGTTGATGTCAAAATTTTAGTAGAAGATTTAATTTTAAAATTTCAATTAAATATTGGATTAAAGCCGACCCTAATAGTGGGTTCAAATTTTATTAAGGGAAATATTTATAAAAATAAATCTATATACGAGTAGAACTTTCTAAGTCTAGCCAAATTAAGTCTACTTATTCATAGATTATCTTTTTATATACTTAAAGTGGATTGCGTAACATTACTAAATTATTACTTTATTTTGACTGGTTTCGAGCAATGTGCGGCGTTGTGTTCCACCGCTTATAAAGTGGAAATCGAATCCACTATCGTAGTGTTTACAAAGAGACGCTGTCCAACCTCATTATACGCCTCGTTATATTCAAATTAAAATGAATCCTCGTAATTATATTATTATATAAAGTGCAAGCGTCTGCGCTCCTTTTACGGGTCCAGCGTACAGGGTAAAATAATTCAAACCGATACCTAAAAAAAATATTCAAGATTCGTCAACGCCATGCAATTATAAAGGCGACTGTTGTGGGTTCGGTCTCCATTTGGGGGAATGAATAATTTGATATTTTCATTTCCTCGCTCTGTTAAGGAGAAAAAGCTCGGCGTTGAGTTCCGTCAATATGTAGTGCCTCAAGATTTTAACGAAAATTGAGGAACGGAAGTGTCTTATTAGAAAATGGGATGCCTTGCCATGTGCGGGATGCAGCCTAAAAAATGGATAGTTTAAGAGATTCATATATAGATGATATAAGAAAAATAATTATATATTTACCTTTTTAAATCTATATATATAAAAGGACATGTACCTGACAGACTGAGGTGAGACGCACGCACAGCCGTAACCGCTGTGCGTAGAAGCGTGAAATTTGGACAGATGTTTATTTTCATAATCTGGACATCCACTAAAAAGAGATTTTGAACAATTTTAACCCTAAAGGGATAAACTAGGGGTTGAAAGTTTGTATGGATTTTTTTTAAATCGGCGTCGATTTTTATAAAATTAGAAATTCAGACTCTTAAAAATATTTCATCGAACACGTGTTTCATGGTTTTTAGAATTCACCCCCTAAGGGTTCAAATAAGGGGTTGAAAATTTATATGGAAAAATCTTTAAATCGCCACCGATTATTATGAAAATTTAAATTCAGACTTTTAAAAATATTTTATTGAACACGCGTTTCGTGGTTTTTTTTTAAATATATCCCTAAGGGTGCAAATAAGCGGGCGAAGCCGCGCGCGCCCACTAGTATTACTACAAAATTATGTTATCATTTCATAATACAGTTAAACGGTTAATATCATACTGTATTATTGAACATTTCATCAACACCGTATTGCGGCTTCACACTCCACCTGCGCTTAAAATGAGATTTTATATGTTAACAAGTTAATTCTGTACTTTTTTTAAATCGGCCTGCTTGCTATACGTCAATGGGCTATGGGAAAGTTCTAGTGTAGAGCATTTTTATTTGTATAATTTATAGTTCATATATATTTTTTTCACGCTATATCCCGCACATAGCAGGGCAGTCAAAGGGAACTTTAGAAACTTGTGTTAAGACATTCGGCGGTAATTCAAATACTTTCGTTCCCCACTTTCCGCAGAGTTCTGGAAAATATAAATGTAAATAAATATTTAATTTATACGAGTGGGCATCGAACCCACAACCAGTCGATTTTACAGTCATACTTTGTGCCCCTGCGCCACTACTGCCCCCAACTATATATTGATAAATACGTATATTGTAGAAATACCTTCCTGTATAAAATTTTTCCACTTTTGTTTACTGACGCAGTACAATATTCTATTGTGTGAATAAAAAATTGAGGTCGAATGTTGATTTATAGTTAATATAAAAATCGATTAATCAAACAGGTACCGTACAGACCGTAGTGGCGCAGGAGCACAAGCGTGCGACTGTAGCAAGGCAAAACACGGCGTTGAGTTCCGCCACTTAACGGACAGTGACTGCACAATTTCAACGATTTAACTTATTTATAAATAACTGTCGGTTCAGTGGTTAACAAGTCTGATTGCTAGGATACAGGTCGTACATTTGATTCAGGAACAAGAATAATCTTACAAATAATTCCTTATACAGGATGGCGTCATTTAAAATTGTAGTATTTTGTAAACAGTTACTAAACGTTTAAAATGAATCCTTCCTAAGCAGATTCCCATTTTTCTTGCTCAGTAGGGGTACAGAAAAAACTTAGTAATAAGACACTCCGTCACCCACTTTCTGCCTAATTTATAAATCATTGCGTGTTACGGAACTTAACGCCACGCTTTGCTTACCAGAGCTGAGAAATGATAATATTTATATAATAATATAATCTTTCTTTTAAGTGGAGTTCTCGATAATAATTAAAATAACATTTCATTTAATTTTTCTATAATTTTTTTGAACTTACACCCCTTTTTACAAATGATACGAGTATTTCCCTTTTCATTTTCAAGTCATGAATGTGGCACGGCTATAAAAGAAATGAAAATTGGGAGCGTCTGACGAGGGGGTTATATACTAACGTAACGTAACGTTTGGTGTGTAGAAATGGCTTAAGTTAAAGTTATCTATCTTAATTTATCTGTAAAATATATTTCGAAGTGGATATTTATATTATTATTATTTTGCTTCACGCAGTATCTCACACATAGCAGGGTAGCCAGAGGGAACCTGGAACCTAATGATAAGGCACTCCGTTTCCCATTTTCCGAAAAATTCTGGACGCATTTCGTGTTAAGCGGCGAGAGGAAACGCCACGCTTTTCGCCGTTAGCAGAACGAGGAAATAAAAATATTAAATATTTCATTTTTTCGAGTGGGAATCGAACCCACAATCTTTGCCTCAACAGCAAAACGAAGAAATATTAAATAAATCATTTCCTTGAGTGCAAATCGAACCCACAGTCACGTTTACACTCACACATTTGTGCCCCTGCGCCACGACTGGCCTCATTCCTAATATTTAAAGAAAAAAACAAATAATATCTAGTATTCAACATCTCCAAGTCGATTAAATTTTGATCTGGTGCCATTTCCTACGTAACGTTCAAGGTGATGCTCTACAGTAAGGCATGTCTAGAAGTACATCAGCGGGCTCCGAGACAGCCTTGTGATATTTACAGTTGAAATGGGAACGAACAACTGGAAATTCCAACTTTGTAATTATGGTTCATAATTTGAAGGTAATTTGAAGATATTTTGGACACTTTCCTCATTTGGAACTGTAATTGTGTAATAGTATGAAATTAAAATTTTTTAAGCTCACAACCACACAAAGAATAATTGCCTTGTTTGAATGTTGAAAACTGATTTATATAGTGCTTTTTTCTCCTTATACTTTCTTTATTCATTTTTTTAAGGTACTAGAATCCTAAATTAAAACAAATAATCTATATCTTGAACGTAAACATTTACATCTTACTAGAACACAATAAAAACATATGAGTTTTATTTTAAGAATGTTCTATCCTATGCTGTCGTTCGTTTAGTTTCCAATAATTTTCTCAACAATTTTCTAAATATATTACTTCAGAGAAGAAAAATATTATTAAAAGTTAAAAGTGACAAAATTAATTTTAGTTAGAGACGACGACGACGATGATGTCATTACGTGCTCTACTACTTTTTCAGCGTTCCGTACCTTTTAAATAAAAAAGGAACCCTTATAAAAACACTTTGTTGTCTGTCTGTCAAGAGCCTTTATCTCAGGAACGATTGGAGATATCGAGTTGAAATTCAAACCATATACTTAGATCTACAGTCCCTTAATTTCCTAAAAAAAACGTATTTCTATATATAACGAAAAAAAACGCGTATTTCAATATTGTAAAGGGAATCAAAATGAATTGGGTAGTTCCGGTTAACCTAGAATTATGAAATTATGCAGCTAGCATCTACAGGTAGTACTAATTCAGGATTAAATCTGAAAAATATACATTTGTGGTTAAATTCTGATAAATAATAGCCTTAAAACGAGGTAAAATTTAGTATTAAAGCCGCTAGTTCAAGTAAAGTATAAGATGAAAGGGCTCTGGCTAAGCTAAGCTTAAATTTCAGAAAAGCTCAAATCTCTTAATTTTTGTAAGGAACTCTCGGTGGGCGATTTTTTTTATTAATCTTTGTCTTGCCAGATAGCACGAGCGTGCTTCCTCGTTTGAATTTTTTATATTAAATAGAAAGTAGTGGCCAATAGGGGCACAAATGGTCAACTGCAAACGCGTTAGGTTGTGGGTTCGACTCCCACTCGAGGAAATTAAATATTTAATATTTTAATTTTGTCTCTCTGGTAAGGAGCCAAAGCGTGTAATTAAGTTCTGCCACTCAACATGTAATTCTTTGAAAATTCAACTTAAAGTGGGGAACGGAAATATCTTAATGGGTAACGGAGTTACTAGGTTCCCTCTGCACACTACGCTAGGTGCGGGATACAGCGTGAAACAAAAAAAAATAGATTTAATTTATCTTTCTCCAAAAATCTAATTCATAGCTCTACCACACCATTACCATCCATCCCGATACCACAAAGGATAAGAACTACTAATAAGATATTTAACAGAAATCGTTCATTCAATTCAAACCGACGTCGTTATAAGTGATTTACAAGCACTTTACAATTTACGAACCAACAAAGTGTCCTACTTTTAGAGATAATCTACCCACTGTTGCTTTGTTCGGTGTTCATTTGTGTTAAGCTTATTATACAGTAATGTAAATTTACTAGCTTCTCCTTGTGGTTTTCCTTGTGTGGGCTCAAAGATGTGGGATATTATAATAGTTTAGTTATATATATATATATATATATATATATATATATATATATGTATATGTGAACATAAAATATGTTCTGAGGCCTGTAGTGGCGCAGGAGTACAGGCCTGTGCAGGTTTGATACCCACTCGAGGAATTGTAATATTTAATATTTTCTTTTGCCTTGCTCTGATAATGAAGTAAGGCGTGGCTTTAAATTTCGCCACTCAAAACGCAATGCTTAAAGAATTTGGTAGAAACTGAGGAACGGAAGTGTCTTAATGGGAAGAGACTGTCTTCATACTAGGTTTTCAGTTTCTCTTTGCTTAAAGGTTACTCTGCCTATGAGCAAAATACAGCATAAAGCTAAGCATTTCACTTATGAATATTGCATGTTGGCACTATCAACACTCAACGCTGAGCTATGTTTTGTAATCAGAGCGAGACAAATAACACCTTTTCCCGAGTGGAAATCGAATACACGACCGACACAGTAATAGTCAGATGTTGTCTGCACAACGACAGTATACAAATACATTGATAATTTTAATAAAAACAAAAAAAAACGATAAAACATACAATTAGTATTTCTGGTTCGTAAGTGTAGAGGTAACTCACTTCACTGATACATCCGTAGCGAACAACTAACAGAGTCTCCTAGGAATACATGCAGGTCTCTAACCGAGCACTCTGGCCATTTAAGCTATGCATATGTACTTACAATGTAGGCACCTCTAAAGCGAAGTCCATCGCTATAATTATTTTATATAATTGTTATTTGATGAGGCCAGTCGTGGCGCAGGGGCACAAAGTGTGACTGTAAAACCGACTGGTTGTGAGTTCGATCCCCATTCGAGGAGATGAAATATTTACTTACATTTATAATTCCATTTCTACGCTCTAGTGTCGAGGCAAAACGCGGCATTGAGTTCTGCCACTCAACACGCAATGCCTCCAGAATTTGGCAGAAAGTGGGGAACGGAGTGTCTTATCATTAACACACACACTAAGTATTTTTTTTTATTCTAGATACAAGTATTATTATTCCAATCTTTAATTGCGACAATAACAACTGTATTATTTATTGTAGACTTAAATCTATACACATTATTTTTAATATCAAACCTAAAAATCGTATTATAACCGTATTTAATAATGGTACAATTCCACTAACAGGGTACTCTGTAGTAAATATGACACAATATGCAGTATCATACAGTTTTATACTGCTGTTAGCATGAAAGTACCTAATATATTTGTTTATATTACCTTTGGTGCTGGAACGAGCAACCAATAGTGACGGTTCGAAATATCACTCGATGAAATATTTCAACGGTTTCAAGTTTTTTTTTATCTGTTACTTAAATTATGGTATTGGGTTCCGCCACTCAACAAAACAAAAAGTTGAGGACGGAGTGTCTTAACATTTAGTACCATTGCCGCACCATTAAATACCCACCCTCTGCTTACGCTGCTATGTAAAAAGTGAGAGAGATATAGCAAAAAATATTGTTTTATTTTTTGTTTTTAGGGTTCCGTGCCTCAATAGGAAATAACGGAATCCTAATAGGATCACTTTGTTGTCCGTCTGTCAAGATCATTTTACTCGGGACCGCGTGGAGGAATCAAGCTGACATTAATATCATATATAGATCTACAGTCGTATCGAACACGAAAACATCAAGCATCTAAGTCAACGCGATCAAAAGCTATAAGCATTTCTGCACAAAAAACAAATTTGTTAACTTGTAAAAATTTACTGTCCTTTGACTGACAACTATGAAATTGGTACGGAACTCTCAGTTGGCGAGTCACACTTGACTGTTTTTTTTCGTTGATACTTAAATTTATTTTAATCATAGCACAATGTAAAGCTGATGCACATAATATAACAGAACGCTGTTTAACGAATGTATAAAGATATTCCTTTCTAGTTTCCTATTATTCCGTTACTTTGTAACTGACAAATAAAAAACACACGGAACTAATGGACACAGAAAGTGAAAGAGAGCACTACGAGATTATTTCTTGAAAATGCTACGGAAACTGAAACTTCAAACACGGGATTTTCCGTTTTTATCTTAAAGTTCAGGTAAACAATGTGGCGGGCGGACTAATAAGAACTATTCATATAAGAAACATTAGCTTAGTAAAAGTAAGAACGTAAACAAGCGTTGTTTCAGCGGGTCAGTGCGAAAGTCCATCTGAAGCAGTGTCGCGATGGTCCTCGACATACTTTATTCAGTTGTTTGACGTATTAAATGATATTTCATCTCGAATATCGAATGAGATCTCCATATAGTATCAAATTGATTGTGGTTGTGAATTCAACTTTAAAAAAGTTGTGTGTGACACATGACACACTTTAATTGCTTGAAGTAACTCTGATGACGCAGGCATAACCATCGAAATTAACCTGATATAACAGTAGGTTCCCAGGTTCCCTGTGCCTACTTTGCTATGTGACGGATACAACATGAAGCTAATAAAAATTTAAAAGTAATAATATTATACAATTAAGACTACCCAACACAAAAATATTTTTTCAATTTGACTAGTATGTTATGATATAAATTACCTCTCTCTCTCTCTCTCTCTCTCCTATCATTAGACATTAATATTTTTTTAAATTTGGACCAGTATTCCCTGAGATTAATTCTCTCTCTCACTCTCTCCTATCATTAGCTTAGAAAATATGCATGAGATGAGTTTTTAAAGAAATATTTTTTAAAGAAAGATTCGGAAAGCTTCAAAAGCTTCCAATTTTACGAATCGTTAAACCTGTTTAACGCCCGCTGTTAAACACCGGTTATTATTTAGAATACGAACAGTAATTAAACGTTTACTGACATTTGTTTGTGAGAAATAAAATCAATCAATGTCAATTGCCGAATTTTTAACATTTTTAAGTGTTTAGAACGTATGAACGTAATCGTTGAACATATGGTTTAGTTGCTCAGAGTGCTTGGACGGTTTCCAACAGGCGCGGATTCAAATTACGCTACGTTTAAATTTTTATTCTTTGTTTTCTAAAAAGTCTAATATTTACCTACAACTACTTACTTATATATTTAATAATTACTTACCTACTATATTATAACTAAAAAAATACTTTTAATTTGAAAAATACATGTGTGTGTGCGTAACGAGATAAAAATCCTTCCTAAAAATTTTATCCTTCTCGTTAATCTATGCTTATAGAGAAATACATATAAATTTTAATACGATTGTAGTGTTGATGGTGAATAATAAAAGTCTGCTCACGTTTAGCACTGAGTTTAATCAACACCACTTTAAATGTGCATACAATGATAACACAAATGGTAAAATCACAATTAAACACGTTACAGTATATAAGAAAGTCAACCACAAACATATATGTATAACAGAACACGAAAGATACGAATTTGGAATAAAATACTAGATAAAACAAAGGAACGTATATAAAGCATCGAGTGGCAAGCATCGACTGTTATTTATAAAATATGCCGTCGACAAGGGGGTAGGCGGTAAACATACCGTACTACTAAATAGATTTATTTATATAAATGAACGAAAATGAAGCATATTTTATATACACATGTATAATACGCAAAATTTCTGTTTAGGGCAAAGTATAATAAAAAGTATTCGAAGTCAAAAAGGTTTCATACAGGAAGTTTCTTTACGCTTCCGCTTCCGTGAAACAACTTAAATTAACAATAATTATTATACTAATAGGTTTTACTTAAAAGTATAAAAGTCACGTTTTTAATCTATAGATAATTTAAATCACGCCGTTTCATGTTATGTTTGCTTTAATAATGTTAAATATTTGTTTACTATTTACTTTTCAGACCATAGTCAGGCTGTACACAAACATGGTGGACAGCGTTTTCGCTAGTCAATGAAAATTTCAATTTTAAATTAGAGGTTTATGGTTTTTAGGCGTGAATAAATTCTAAGTTATATTAACGATATAAATAAATCTATTTAGTTTATTTTTAAAATAATAACAAACCTGTGGTAGCTATTTATATTCGAGTGTAAAACTGTAGACGCGACAGCTGTACGCGGTGCGCTGAGAGTGGAGTGTCTCAATGCGCACACCGTCACGAAAAACCGACAGCGACACACAATATTATTTTTTATAATTTAAATTTTAATTAAAGTTTATTTATATTTAAAAGAAAGTTTTATTATCGTGTAGGGAACTATTATTTATATTTATAGTTTATTTAATGTGTTATTTATGTATTTCAACATTGTAATTTATTTATTTATTATTTAAATATATTATTTAAACGCGACGGTGGTGAAATCTATTCCCACTCTGGGGGATTGAACCCCCGCGCGCTCTGATAACGAGAGAAAACGCGGCGTTGAGTTCCACCACTCAACACGAAATGCATCGAGTATTCAGCGAAGTGTGAGGAACAGAAGGGTCCTGATGGATACGGAGTGTCTTAACATTAGAATATAAGGTACCCTCTGTCTACAACGTGAAGCTAAAAAAAGGTCTATCCAAAAAAAATATCAAGCCGCCTATTACTGGGATTAATTCTAAATATAACAAAGTAAAAGAAAATATAGAATTGAAAAAAGATAAAAAGAAAACATAAAATTTGTATCTAGGTACTTACTAGAAATCTTCTAATATTGATTTTCTAATGGACTAAATTGGTTAGTTAACTATTACGGTTACTGCGGGATCATTAGTGTTATACGAATATTCGGCATCGAAACTGTGTTACGTAAATGTTATTTCAATATTTCATATAGAATATTTAGAACAAATACTTCGACCTTACCAACTAATTGACCAGAAATAGATTTAAACTCGATTTGGACGACGGTAGAAGTAGGAACGAATGATATCACAACGAAATCTATATAATTTAGTAAAAGATATCGGCCTTTTTAGAATGATCACAATCATTTATAGAATGTACTCCAAAGGCGGCATTGATCACCAATTCGAATTTGGTGACGGTAGAGAGGATTCCCTTAAAAACTTCACTTAGCCCACAAATACAAGGCACTGCTCTGAGCTCCTCATAATCCAACGCCACCATCATCCATCACCTCACCCAACCCCACGACGAATCCAATGAATACTAAATAATTTCTCAATAATTTTTATATGTAAATATTATAAAATATGTTAATGTGCTAGTATTTATGTATCGTTTACAAATTTGGTTTGAGGTGATGTGGTTGAAATGATAAAGATGATGATGACAGAGTCTCGTGTGAGTTGTTCAAGATATATATTTAAGCCAAATTATATTATGTCCTAGGAGTAAATCCAACAGAATAAGTTTGAATTTATTATGTCATTTAATTTTTATCTCTCTCAAAAATCTATTTTTAAAAAATGTTTTAAATCGCCTCAAGCCCAGATCTTCTGAATAATAATTGGTTATTATAACGAGGCCAGTCGTGACGCAGAAGCACAAAGTGTGACTGTAAAATCGACTGATTGTGTCTTCGATCCCCACTCGAGGAAGTGAAATATTTATTTACATTTATATTTTTTTTTCTTCGCTCTGGTGTCGAGGCAAAGCGCGACGTTGTGTTCCGCCACTCAGCACAGCCACACGAGGTTCCCTCTGCCTACCCTGCTGTGTGCGGGATACAGCATGAAGCTGATTTGATTTGATTTTATTATAACATACTTTGTTTCTTTGTTTCAAGTATTTTACTAAGGACACGGCCAGTTTTCTGGCGGTTCCTTAAGGAAGATTCGGTAGTTAACTGTTGCAGTTTTCAGCATATCTTTTCATAAACAGTCTAGTTAAGTCCAACGAGTTCAGGTCACCAGCCTAATAAATAACTACGTAGTTATCGATTTACAAACTCGTTATCTAATGTTTAAATCTAATACTAAGATATTGAACCATTTCCTTTATTTTTTCTAACATTGTAATGATAATGTGAAGTTATTTTTTTTATATAATATCATTATATTTTGTATTCTTATGTCTCTCGCATTTTGTGAATAACCGAAAAGAAACTAATGAAAAGCTATTTCGTTCTCCGTTTTCTGCACTTTCTAGATTTTTTACATGATGGATGACGGTGACCCAATGCTATAGGTTGTCTGTTAAAATATTATTAATAAAAAAAAATTTAATTTGAATTGTTTTTATATTTATTGTATAGTGTTCTAAGTTTATGTTCACTGTTCGGTCAGGCACGTCCCTACTAAGTCATAATGGAGTCATTCTTATTTGAAAAGAAAAATAATGATTAAAAAATATGGCATTTATCTCCGGACGACTTAACTTCTAAACTTTGAATAATGCAGTGAATAAATCAGAAAGTTTCGTGGAAAGGCTCCAAATCAGTTTGTTCGTTAGAGCAATTTAGGGCAAATTGAAAATTATATTGACGGGATAGAGGTGGTGGTGGTTTATCATTTGGTTCCTTTTGCCAATCTTGCGAGATGTAAGAAAATTTTTTTTTTTAAAATGTACCTAATATAATTTCTATCCTGCATATTGTAATTAGAAATATTGCAGTTGCGGATTTAGCGTTGCGTGATTAGATTTATGGAGAAAAAGTGAGCGGTAAGAGAAGTAGGGGGATACCTCGGTTGATCTTCGAAAACACAGTGTCAAAGATACTGGAGGAAGGTCACTTAAAAAGCATAAGGACATAAGGTTGATGACAGTGGACGAGACGAAAGAGATATGTATAGAGTGTAGCGTTTGGCACTCCGTTCTCTCTGACAAGGATATAACATGAAGCCAAGTTAAGTTAACTTAGTGCCAAAAGTAGAAATAACTAATGCCCCTAAACGGAAATCAAATCGAAACCGTCACCTCAGAATATCTTAAAAGCCATTTTTACAAAAAATACAAAAATTGTAAAATTTAAACGCCATATTGTAATAAACTAGGGCTTGAGACCTAGGGTTTGAGGCTTTATTTCGAACGGCTACAGTTTCGTAATCTAACGTAATTAAAATTTAATTATATGGTGTACAATTATTTTTAAGTAGTTTCGTCTGAAAATTCGTTCTTGTTAGAGAATATTTCGTGTTAATTATTTCCAAATTGAAGTAGGTATGACGTAGTACTGTAACATTTCTACCGACTTTTTTTTTAATTTGCCACGTTAGTATGTGTGTTAGTGTATGTGAAGTGAATGTCAGTTTTGATGACAAAAAATAACATATAATCAATCAGGCGAGTCGTGGCGCAGCGGCACAAAGTGTGACTGTAAAACCGACTGGTTGTGGATTCGATCCCCGCTCGAGGAGATGAAATATTTACTTACATTTATATTTCCATTTCGTCGCTCTGGTGTCGAGCCGGGGCGCGGCGTTGAGTTCTACCATTCAGCACGCAATGCTTCCGGATTCCGCAATAAATGGGGAACGGAGTGTCTTAACACTATGTTCCCTCTGCCTACCCTGCTGTGTGCGGGATACAGCGTGAGGCTGATAATCAATATTTTTGTTAATTTAAAATGGCAGCCACAATTAAATAAAAGCTTTTACACAACTCACCTAATATGGGTATTGATGGAAAGGACTTGATTTGTTAAATATCACGAACAAAAATCTAGAAACCATTTTTTTTAATATATTAAAGAATATTTTATATTTCTTAGCTTCACGTTTTTTTTCTCACACCTATATAGGCAACCTTCAACACTCCATTGCTCACTTTCTGTCTAATTTACGAGACATTAGAAATTATAATTTAATATTAATTTTATTGTAAAGCTTATAAATAAGGCATACTTAAAGTCAATGTGAGATATAAACCTATAACCATCGCAAGTATTCAGATAAATTGAAAAGTAAACGTGCGACTTAGAAAAAAGCACAAAATTACAGTGTATTTACGTTAGCAAGACTCAAAAAACGTACATCCTAGTAAAACTTTTGAAGCAAAGCTTATTTGTCTCTTTAACGAGTCCTATTCATTCTACAAAGAAGGATCTGGCGGCGGTACAGGAAAGAAGCGAAAAGAATTTTGGAGACATTGCATGTTAAGTGGCGAAAGTCAACGCCACGCTTTGTCTTCTTACCAGAGCAAGGAAACAAAAAAAAATCAAATCGAATCAGATTCGAACCCACAACCGCTCACAACAGCCTACAATATAATTAATATTTTGAACTCATAATTTAAACATTGGTTAAAAAAAAGCTTAAAAATGGCTTCGCAAATAAAATAAAAGTAACAAAGTGTAAAATTACAACCGAATTTGTACCAGACGGTGAGCATTACGCGTTCCTATGGTTTCCACGTCTGCTCGAGCTCGAAGAATGGCATATGGCGTACGGCTTCCTGCATTTTAATCAATATACTATATATATTATTATTATTATATTGCTATATTTAGAATGTTTGTTTGTATACAACGATTTAAATTAATTAAATTATGAAATATTATGTAATACAGTGTAACATAGTGTAATACAGTCTATAAAAGCCTTCCTCTATAAATAGGGTATATAGAAATAAATAAATAAATAAATCAACATACCGCACTCAGTACGGTAGGCAGAAGGTGTTAAGACACTTGCCGCCGAATTCTAGAGGCATTGCGTATTGAGTGGCGAAACTCAACGTCGCGCTTTGAATCGAAACCAGACCTAAGAAATAAAAATATACATTTAAATAAATATTTCTTTTCCTAGAGTGGGGATTGAACCCACGACCATTCACGTTTACAGTCACACTTTTTGCCCTTGCGCTACGACTTGTCTTAAATAGGCTTTACGATACAAAAATTTTTTTTCAATTCGAACCAGTAATTTCCGAGATTAGCGCTTTCAACCATACAAAATTTTCACCTTCATAATACATATTGGTATAGAAGTTTGAATAAGTAGAGACTGAAGCGCCTTCGATCGCTTTAATTTATTTTTATATTATAGACAAAGGATTTTTTCCTATTCAATGTCGTTTCTGAGAATATGTGTACAAAGTTTCATGTTAATCAGTTGAGTAGTTTTGGCGTGAAAGCTTAACAAACAAACTTACATTCACACTTATAGCATAAGTATTATATGATTTATGTGCAAATCCTTTTCCAGTAGATTTTCTAGTTAAAAAATTTACATGAACAACACGCGTTTTACAAGACAAAATAAAGGTGTAAAGAAATAAAGTATATGTTTAATAGTTACATAATAAATATGATAAGTGCAATCGAAAGCCTTCCAATAAAATTCTATTTTGATTTTAGATTTCTCTTGCTGAGTGACAGAATGTAGCACCGCGCTGGGTCTTGTTTAAATGTTGTAAGGTTCCATAACTTTACAACATTTAACCCCCCAAAAATTAACCCAGGGGGTTGTTACCCCTAAAAACTAGAACTAGTTTTCATTCATAGATATGTTATTTATAAATGAAAACTGCTTCCCAAGATCGATCTCAGATTTGAGAGCGGCTTATAAATACGGGCCTTACTTTTGAAACTTATTGTGTGTTTATATAAATACGAACTTAAGTAAACGACCTTTTAAGTAATAAAATGTGATATTCATTATATTATGAAAGTTATTCATTTACAGCGACATAATTAAATGTTGTCCTTTAAATGACAGGAGACAAAGGAAAACTGAGCTTGCCTCGTACAGCTTGCTTTATTATAAAATTAAATATTTAAAACATTATTATGCACACATATTATTATAATTTCTGCATAAAATATTAAAAGTAACAGGATGATTCTTGTATAAAGTGTTTTTGTTGACTTTTAATTATAAGCGGATGAACTCAGAGATGTAAAATAGATTTTAACTGACATTAAACTCGTGGCCGTCGTGCAGCGACACAGCGTCCCTGTCCCAATGGCTATAGTCATAAATCTGATGTTTGTGGGTTCGATTTCCAGTCGGGAGAGTATATTCTAGCCATAGGATATATCTCAGCAATAGGTTCCCTTACCCTGCTAGCTATATGTGAGATACAGTGTGAAGTTATAATAAAAAAATCTATACATATTAAACTCAACTAAAAACACAATTTATCAATAATAATAATATATTTTTTCGCATTTTTAATGGGAACATGAGTCGTTTTCATTAAATGTTACGACAGAATCTACTCTCTATCTCTATGACTATAAGAGATATCTATAGATTTATTTGAAAATTTAGTATTGCACTTGGGGACATCGTTAGTATAAAATATAGGTACTGTAAACAGGTATGCCTATATGACAGTGTCGGCGCTTCTTGTCAATTCATCCAAGGACAATATAACACTTTTAAATATGAATATTACTTTCGAGTGGAAATATTATTGTTATTATTATTTATTACATTTACGAATATACGAAATTATATACTATGCGTACCCAAATAAAGGATTTAAATTTTTTTGCTCATTAAAGTTATAGCGCGGCGTTGAATTCCGTCATTTAATATTTAATGCTTCGAATTCTAGCGGAAAGCGCCATCGGAGTGTCTTGACGCTATTCACTCTTCTATATGCAGGATACAGCGTGAAACGAAAAAAAAAACGACATATCCGAATGTATCTGAAAGTGAATATAAGACAAGTCCTTTCATTAATTTATGAATAGCTTTATAGAAATTCGAGTTAGAAGATATCTCGTAAGGAGTGCGAAATTACACTCACGGGAATCATATTTTTTTATATTATTTCTTAGACCTTTTTCTATGTAAGAACGTCTTGTTTTATTTCTTCAGGTATTCAGTGTCGGTTCTGCGAAATAATGAATACGAAGAAATACTTATATGAGCTTTATAAGGTCATATTTGCTTTTGATAGGGTGTTTATTTTTTTTAGCGTCACGCTGTAACCCGCACACACACACTCCGTTCGACATTTTCCGTCGAATTCTTGAGGCATTGCGTGTTGGCGGAACTCAAAGCCGCGCTTTGCCTCGTTACCAGGGCAAGAAGAATGAAAATATAGAATGTTTCATTTCGCTGCCAGGGGATTGAACCCACAACTATCACGTTGACGGACGCATGATTGTTTAAATGGCAGAAAATGAAAATATTAAATATTTAATTTCCTCGAATGGGAATTGATCCCACAACCTGTCGCTTTTAAAATCACACTTTATCCCCTTGAGACGCGACTGGCTTCCATGATATGTTTACATACATAAATGAAGGAGTATTTACTTATATATTTTTTCTGCTGAAACCTCTGTTCCTTTGTTTGGTTAGACAAAGGTAGCGCTAGTTTTCCACAACCCTTAATACAAATTCTGTGAATAAATTACAAAGATTTATAGAAAGTTAAAACTCGCAGCTAAAAGTTATAATATTCATAGCTTGAACTAAAAAAAACAATGTTAATTTAGTAAATACATAACAAACAATTCAGAAAAAAAACTATTATATTGAAAATAAACTAGTGACGCTAAAACACCTAATTTGCTTGCTAAAATCCAAAAAAAAAAAAACACACACAAGTGATTTAAAAATCGAACTGTCAAAAACTAAAAGTTTGACATGCATCCATTACGCGTCGATCCAGACCGGCGACGAGGCCCGCTCCCAGTGTTTTGTAGTTTGCACCAGCCTCTCAGACAGTCCTCGAGACTCGCGCCGCACACATTCACTAGAGAATCCTTTGAACCTGGTGTCCCGAAATTTTACCCTCATTAAAGCGTTGGTGTAACGCACTATCGCAGAGACGAACATGTCTAAGTCGTTTTTAGGTATTTTTTGGTACACAATTGCTGTTTTTGTTTTAGATTATTATACCCTTTCCGCGGCCGTGAGATAAAAGGTAAACAAATAGAAAAAGGTTACTTTATAGGTCACGATTACTAGCGTTAATATGTTTTATAAAAATAGCTATAGAAGTAGTACGCTGATAGCACTGTCAATAATGCCGTTTTTATAATTTTCATATAACAATGTCTGTATGTAAGAATTTATGTAACCCTTTAAGACTTATTAGAAACCGAATATCATAAATTACTTTTTTTCTTATTTTATATAATGCAGTAAAAATAAATCATTTCTTCTTTAACTGTTAGATTCAAGTAGTCTAATATTTACAAAAAATAAACATTTTTTGTCTCAAGCCCAAATGAGAACATTATAGATGTATGTGCAAGAGAGTGTTTAGAGGACACCGGAAATCCGTCTTTCCCGCTTCATGTTAGAGATATGNATACATCGTCCACTGTATAAAAAAGAAAATTGTTACATTTGGTCTGTTATTTGTTTATGGCGTTCCGAACGCGCTACGCTTGACCACTTATCGAGTCATATAGCATGGAGAACACACTAGACTATTATACTTGAAGTACATATGTTTCACAATTTTATTTTAAAAAATAATATTATATAGTTTTTGATCTTTTTTAATTTATTTAAAGTAAATTAAATTAATTAAACTTATTAATCGATTTAAAGTGATATTTCCTTTAAGAGTTAAAATCTCATGCTTTCAGAAGATCTTGATTGGGTAATTCCTGTAATTATTAAGTTTCAAAGTTTAACACTAACTACCGTTAAGCTATTATCTAACTAGCTAATTATACTCTGAACGATATCCAAGAACCAGAGTTAAACTTTATAACGCAAATATTCCGGGACACTAAACGTTGTATCCCGCATATAGCAGGATAAACTGAGGGAAACTAGTGTAGACTCTCTCCACTACTTCACTCACGCACCGACCAATTATGAAGCTTGTAATCATTTCAGTGGCGGAACCCAACGCCGCGCTTTTTCTTCTTACCAGAGCGACGAAATGAAAGTACTCCATTCTACCTAACAGAAATAGAACTCACAGCCGTCGCGTTTATAATAAAATATTGCATCGTCGTCGTCCACAATAACATAAAAAAAATTAAATAATTGTAAGTTACAACACTTTAAACCCGACAGTTTCAAATCTCTCGTCATGTTTTTAAAATAGTTGCATAAGTTCGGCGACGCGCAATTTTGTCTGCACCCTTTTTTTATGCCTAAGGTATTATACATTACATACCCATATATAGAGACCTATGTATGGAGACGTATGTATGTATGTATGTATGGAGACGCAAGGGATTTGTATGTGAATACACACCAATTTTGTATAAGTGATGTATGAAAGTGCAGATAGTACTTGTCAATATTTTAAAATAATTTTATGATGTGGATGGGCGTATAGGAACGTACGTATGTTTATTTTTTTTAGCTGAAATTAAACATTTGTATGTTTTTTTATTTTTTAACAAGAAAATGAAAATATAATTTTTTCCTCAAGTGGGAATCGAACCAACAAGTATTACAATCGTGCGACAACTGTGTGTTATTTCTACAACTTTAATTTTGTTTTAATCTGGTACTAATAAATTAACAATAAATAATTTATCCAGTAAAAATATCTATGTTTTAAAAATCTTCAAAATATGAATAACCACAAATTTCTTTACTACAGATTTACAATACAAACGGGAATCAATAAAAAAATAGAATTGCAATATAATTTGTAGTAGGTAGTTGGTGGGCGTTGTGCGTTGATGTTTCGTAACAAACTGAAATATACGGCGTTTAAATCGGTTTCATGATAAAGTAAAAACGCAAGACGAGAATTATGCGTAGTTACTATAAAATAATATGATGATATAAATATTAAGTCCCTTATAGCACAGTGGTTAAAGTTTGAATCTATACAGAGGTTGCAAAGTGAAATGGCATTGAAGGAAATGTCTAGTTATTTTCTTTTACAAAGGGCGATTAAGGTTCTTATTTCTTATGTTTTTAATTGGTGCTGATGTGGAGTAAGGTTTTTTGACCACTCCCACTACATTTTGCAAGTCAATTTTATTCAACTTACCGTGTTAGTATGTGCTAGTGTATATGAAATCTTGTAAGCTCAATTTAGCCCACTTCCGAGTGTCCGATTGAGCAGTAATTTGAATTACAACTTCGGTTCTGGTAACAATAAAATTATATATATTAACAACTACATGACTTAGCCGTGTGAATGCAAAACTGACTGGTTGTGGGTTCGATCCCCACTCGAGGAGATGAAATATTTACTTAAATTTATATTTCCATTTCTTCGCTCTGGTGTCGAGGTTAAGCGCGGCGTTGAGTTCTGCCACTCAACACGCAATGCCTCCAGAATTCGGCAGAAAGTGGGGAACGGATTGTCTTAACACTAGGTTCCCTCTGCCTACCCTGCTGTGTGCGGGATACAGCGTGAAGCTAATTTAATTTTTAATTTTTTAACTACATGACGGGTAAAAAAATTAAATGGGTATTAACTGAAAAGACTTGATATATAAAATACAATACAACATAAAAAAATTATAAAGCTAAAGTAAAAAAAATTCGTGGCGCAACAAAGTGCGACTGTAAATACGACTGGTTGTGTAGCGTTCGTTCCCCATAGGCGTAGATAGGGGGAGAGCCGGGTGGTCTGTGCCCATCCCAAAATAGACTGTTGGCCCCAGAAATTTTACTTATAACAAAATTTACCCCGAAAAATAAAAAAAAAACAACAACCACCCCCAACACTCGTAACTATCTCCAGATAGGCTAATGTCGTCCCTACACACAATACCTCTAGAATTCTGCGGGAAGTGGGGAACGGATTGTCTTAACACTAGGTTACCTTTACCTACCCTGTTGTGTGCAGCGCTAAACTGATTTTCTTTTTAAATAGCAGTCAGTGTGGATGGTAAGGGACTTACGCGACTTTAGACTTTATCTAACTTGACTGGTGGAACACCTTGAAAACTTCCCCTAGCTTAAAATTATGGCTTAAAATATTATTTTATAAACTTTTCCAATTACATAAATTATATTTTATACTGCAATAGTAGTAGTTTATGTAACAAAATCAGTATAATTTTTCACTTTCTACCACCAGATTTATATGAGGGTTACTTATGCCGTTACAAAACATATAAAAAAACATAAAAATTGAAGGAAAGCACATATCATTCGGCAAGTTTATGTAAGTTTTAGGATCTCGCGGGAATAAACTAAATCCTCCTTATCTGAAACCCGAGTTTTATAGCCGGCTGTATGAAACTTTTTTTCAGGTTCCGCATGTAAGTCGGCTACTTATCGAAACGATATGTTTGTACAAAGTGATTTACATGTAGGTATTTATCCACACATAATAACGTTTTTAGCTTCACGCTGTATCCCGCACATAGCGGGATATGCAATCTTGAGGATATGGACGCCGGGAACCTAGTTTTAAGACACTCCCTTAATCCACTTTCCGCCGAATTCTTGAATCATGTCGTGTCTGGCGGAATACAACGCCGCATTTTGCCTCGTTACCAGAATAAGAAAGGAAAGGTAAATGTTTCATTTTCTCGATTGGTAATCGAACCTAACACCTTCGCGTTCACAGTCATGTACTCCTGTGCCGCTACTGAGCTTAATAATAATGTTTAATTCTTTATAGTTTATTTGCCTTAACTTGTTTCAGCGTGCGTGGAAGAAGACTGTAAGGACTGGGAAGGTAAATCAGTGCCACATGGTCTCCTGTACGTGCCCGGGCCCGGTGTGTGCTCGATCTGCGTGTGCTACCACTCAAAACCCATGTGGTGTAAGGCTATTTACTGTGATCCTCCCTATGTGAGTATTTTTTAGCTTCATGATTTATCTCGCGCATAGCAGGGTAGGTCGAGGGAACCTGGGAACCTGGTGTTGAGGCACTCCACTCCTATTAAGACAATCGTTTCCGTTTCCAACTCTACGCTGAGTTCTGGAGGCATTGCGTGTTGATGGCGGAACACTTATTTTGCGGTTAATTTTGAACATTGGGTATTGAGTGAAAATGAGAGTAATTCTTTTCCCACGAGTGGGGAATAAACCCACAACCGTTGAATTTACAGTCAGACGCTGCACGTACCATTGCGATAGGATTAATTAAAAAGTGTAAATTATAAACATGTTTTTTTTTGCTAAAAGAACACTTCGTAACCAGCATCAGGACTGCCTGAAATGTTTACCTAAGTACTCTTAAAATCGGCTTCACGCTGTATCCCGCACACAACAGAGTAGGTAGAGGGAACTTAGTGTTAAGACACTCCGTTTCCCACTTTCTGCCGAAGTCTAAAGCCATTGCGTGTCAACTAGCGGAACTCACCGCCGCGCTTTGCCTCTACACCAAAGCGAAAAAATTAAAACGTAAATTTAGATAAATATTTCATTTCCTCGAGTGGGGATCGAACCCACAACCAGTTGATTTTACAGTCACACTTTGTGCTCCTGCTCCACGATTGGCCTCATAAGTACTTTAAATAGCCTAAAAACTGGAAACATCTGTTTTGTTTCATATTTTATGACTTCTAGAAATACCTATATAAGATTGGTTTGCTAGCTGCCATCGAATATAAAAACAAAAAAATAATCGTTTCATCTATTTACATACTAATTATGAGAGTAATTGTACTTATAAAATTATTTAATAAATAAAAACTACATTTAATGACATGAGGTAAAAACTTTTGAGGCCAGTCGTGGCGCAGCAGCACAAAGTGTGACTGTAAAACCGACTGGTTGTGGGTTCGATCCCCACTCAAGACGATGAAATATTTACTTAAATTTATATTTCCATTTCTTCGATCTGGTGTCGAGGACAAGCGCGGCGTTGAGTTCTGCCACTCAACACGCAATGCCTCCAGATTCGGCAGAAAGTGGGGAACGGAGTGTCTTAACACTAGGTTCCCTCTGCCTACCCTGCAGTGTGCGGGATACAGTGTGAAGCTGATTTATTTATTTTATTTACATAAAAACTATGCCACGATTAAGCGAACCGATGAGTATGTCGATCGAAAAACGTTGCATCAATCTCACTGTTCCTCTTATTATATCGCTGCGGGTGTCACCTCATACGCGGGCAAAATGGATGTAATGCATAATATGTAACATACTGAAATTGATGAAATTATTATCCCAAGTTTTAATTATTACAAACTATCAGTGTACAAATTATTTATCCATAAATATTTATTTACTTCGCAGTTCTGCAAAAACTTCCGCGTTGGTGAACGTTGCTGTGAATTCGAATGCCTGGACCCCCCTGGTGAGGACACCAGGTACAGAGAGAGGCAACGTCTCAGAGCCCTCATCCTAGCTGGAAACTCCTCAGCTCCCCACACACGCCCTTCAATGAAGATCAAAGCTGGTATATCCCTACTCGCTGTTGCCGTCGCGAGATTTGTGTGAAATTACAAGGAACAACTTGGTGCATTGATATTAATAAGGGGTATTGATAGACAATGATGTCATAGTTACTTGCTATTTGGTGAGTGTACAGTTTACAGCTCCAAAGAGATATTTTTACACTATCTCAAAGGACCTCCGCTTTGTAAACTGGCAAAGAAAATAACTCTAAATAACTAAACTAAAATCTTAAATTCTCCACTTTAGTCTATAAACACGCCCCTTAAGTGAGAGGAAAGTTTCCGCAAGATTCTGTGATTATTACCCTTCAAACTTAGACTTTGATTTAGTATAAATAGATATGATAAATACGATAAGTATATAGGTTAGTTTATATTATAAATAAGATAATCAATACAAATACTTCTCCTCTTACCATTTTGAAATCCACAGTCTTTTTCAAATTAACAATTGCCAAAGATAAAACACCAATTTACCTCTCCTAGTACCTTTTTTATAAATTCAATTAAGTTAAATTAGGCTTTATTAGCTAGCTAGTTATATGATATGATACATACAGATAATTGTTAATTTATAAGAGCTTTACAATTTTGTTGAAAGGGAACGCAAAAGGTTATAATTACCTACCGCTGTCAGATTATTTTCGCTTTATAACAAAATGATTGTTTTCGTTAATTTACCTAATATTAAAAATACACCCAGAAAGAATTTAAATACTTCTTTTTACAATTAATAAAATATTTTAAATTGTGTTTGGTGGAGCAACATCTTATGAATTATTACGTAATTATAAAAGAAAAAAATGTATTCAAGAGACGAAATAATGGCGGGACGCCAAGTTTAAATTTACGTTTTCGTTAAATTCATTTCATTTAAAAATAATAATGTCTGGCAGAGTTCACAATAAATAGCTATACCTACTTACAATAATAAAAATGTCAAACGATTTTGAAAAAAACTGATGCTTATTTTTGTTTTTTTTTCAAGAAGCAATTGTGGCGTGGTAAATGTATATATATATATAAGTAGACTGAAATTAAAAATTAATTACAAACTTATTCAAATAATATTTTTCTTTTATAAAACACAATTTCTTTTTACCGAAAATTAATATTATTTGGAAACAACAACAGACAACACCACAACAACGAACAGTAGCAATGATTTTATTTGTTACAGATTCTTAATTCTTATTAATTTGGTACACATTGCTAAGTAATTAAATTTATAATTAATAATTTATTACACAGATAATAATTAGATACAAAATAACATTTTGGACCAATTTTGTGTAAACAATTAGAATTTTCGCTTTCTTATTATAATTAATTTAGTAATTTTTTTGTATTGTGTCGCCAACTTAGATATACCATTATAATACAGCATGTAGATAAAATTAAATAATATGTTGACTGTCGAAAACGAGCCTGTAACTTTTATTAATAATTTCACTTTTTACTGTGAGCGACTGTACTCGGGTAAATGTAAACGAGATTTTTAGTTTTAGTTCAGGTCCATGATGTATTTATGAAAATAATTTGTAATAAGTACTTAATACATCGAAGAAAAGAGTAATTGAGGTGATATCTAAAAAAATTGATTAACCTTTTAATGAATACTCCCTAATGCTTCGACAACAATACGAAACGTACGTGGAGTATAAAGAAAGGTAGTATTGAGGAGAAAGATAATGCAATACTGCAATAACTTTTTGCAAAATATTACAAATTGTTTTTAATTTCACAAAGCAAGGTAATGGACCACGAATTTGTATTTAAAAATTAAATTCGTATATATATCTTTATTATATTATAAATCTGTGTGCCTTACACAGCTCATCGAGAACACATTCATTGATTTATAATTCAAAAACAAAACAGTGTTTCAATGTGAAGATCCAGTGATATCTTAAAGTAGTTGAAATATAATATAAATTTACTAAGCCCTGAGGGAATGAGTTATTCTTCACTTATTAATAATTAAAGTAGATAGGCACTTTAAAATTGTAGCTTTAAACTTTCATCATATCATTGGCTATTAGTGAGGCACTAACATAAGACTTTGTCATGGCAGTTCATAAATGTATAACAATTCTAAACAAAAATAAAAATTAACTAAATATGACATTAACCATGACAAGGTAATTATTGCAGGCTTTATCGAACGTAGATATACGCCTAGCCTTAGATTTAAAATGTAGGACAAAATTTAAAGCACATTTTGAAATTATGAAATCGCCCTTAGAGACATATTGCTAAACTGCTTATAGAATTTAAAAATGAAAATAACCAATCATAATAAATCCCTAAGTAAAAGTTAACCTTAGTAGATTTCATTTAACAATTTGAAATAATATTGCCTTTATCATTCAAGAATATAGGTATATTTTAGAAATAAAAAGTTAGTTATAGGAGCAATAAATAGCGTGACCAAATTTTTGATCTAGGTCATTATCGTAATAGTAGCTTGGACAATAATGTATTCGCTTATATATAAATAACGTTTAAATGATCAGACGCCATTAGTAGATATCGTAACATCATAACATATCAACGGAAAATCTAATCACATCCGACTGTGTTGTGATAGGAAAAGTAAAAATTATTTTGTTACGTTAAAAACTTTAATATATACCAAATAAATAGATCCTATTTATAAAAAAAACCTTGGTTAAAACGGTGGCATAATGTTTTACGTCGCTGTCAAATTTTGAAGTGATTAAAAAATATATTTATACGCGTCCAGAAATCACAATAATATTAGAGATTTTTGCGTCTTACTGTACTTTTATTGAGTCTTAAATTATTTTTTATATAAAGTACGATTTAGACCTTGAACGTAAAACATTTTCAACGTAAATCATTTTTTTATTGTGAAAATGTTCTTAAATATAGTGTTTAGAGTTTTTAATTTTGTAATGTTTTGATAAAATTATAGTTATCGAGTTAATTTAGTAGTAGTATAACGTTTTTCGTGAATAATTTTATCTAAGTTAGTTAGTGCCACCAACGCAGATCGTGAGATAAAATCTCATTGAAACTGAATTTGCTAATATTTGTATAGCAATGCTTTCACCATTAAAGTACAATACACATTTCAAGAAACAAGCGTCGCGCTAAAAGAAAAAAACTTAATTTTTTACTTTATTTTAGTACCTAGTTATATATTAAGGTACATCATTAAATTTTCATTGAAATTGAATTGAAAGATGTCTTACTTTTTTAGTAAACTTAAGAAAATTTTAACAAAGCCAGATTGAACCCACGATTCTTGGTCCGCTCTGGCCACTAATCCATACTGAGAACCATATTGAAAACGTATGGATTAGTGGTTAGGGCGCTTAGACATCGTAAAGTATACGCGGGTTTCAATCCCGCTATGTTATAAAATTTGTTTTCTAAAAAAAAGTATTTTTCTTTGTTAAGTGTGAAATAATACTTTAAAAATATAATTAATAAAATCAACTGTCTTTTTAAAAATAATGAAAGAAATATTGAAGTGAGATCAATTTTGATGAATACATTTTTTAAATAATTTTGCCAATTTTTTTTATGTAGAAACCGAGATTGAGTTATATCTATAAATCACTTATTGCCTTACTTTGATTATTAAATATTTAAAACTTCCTCTAAAAAATATATTGTACAATTTTCTTTGAAGATGTAATTTTAATAACCAGTCCTGAAGCCAGTCGTGGCCCAGGGACACAAAGTGTGACTGTAAACGCGACTGGTTGTGGGTTCGATCCTCATTCGAGGAAATGAAATAATTATTTAAATTTATATTTTCATATCTTCGCTCTAGTGTAGAGGCAAAGCGCGGCGTTGAGCTTTGCCACTCTACACGCAATGCCTTCAAAATTCAGCGGAAAGTAGGGAACAGTGTCTTAACACTAAGTTCCCTCTCTGCCTATCCTGTTGTGCCCGGGATACAGCGTGAAGCTGATATTTATTTTATTTTCTATTTTAATAACAATGTACCCGTCTATAACATAAGTTATTCTTAATTTTTATATTTAATTATATTAATAACAACTTTCATCATGTTACAGATACAATATTTAGATTGTCAGTAAATTGTATTTATCATTCTTCAATTTCAATAATAATGACTGACTTCAGTATCCTAGTAAAGTGACCTAAACAAACCAATACACTTTATTTACAATGTAAATAAATCCAATAAAAAATGTAAAAGCTTGTTTACATTGGACACATTTGACAATATATATGTTAACATTTATCATTCGTTGAGGCCAGTTGTGGCGCAAGGGTAGATACGTGCGGCTGAAGACAGGTTTTGAGTTCGATTCACACTCTAGGATGGAATATTTAAACGTTTCATATCCTGGCTCTGGTAACAAGACAAAGTGCGGTGTTGACTTCTCCCACTCGATCACCCAATGATTCGAGAATTCGGCAGAAAGTGTGAAACGGACACCTCCTCTTCTAGAGCCATTAAGAAATTACTCTAGAAAAGAAAGTGTCTTTTTAGTAGGTTCCCAAACATTAGAAACAGTAGGTTCCCATGTTCACTCTATCTTCCTTGCTTTGTGCGAAACATAACGTTACAGCGTGAAGCTAAAAATAATTAACATTTTTTATTGTGTTAATCACATAAATTAAAAGTTAAAATGTTTCTAAGATATAATAGTATGTTAACGTGATAACTTAATCAAGTTCCCTACATACAAAGTTAAAGATTAGGTCACTTTTGTTTTAGTCTATCAGTTAATTTCCTACATGTATCGCGCATACAGCAGGGTAGATAGAGAGAACCTAGTGCTAAGACACTCCGTTTCCCACTTTCCGCCGAATTTTTTGAGGCATTGCGTGTTGAGCGGTTTAACTTAACGCCAGGCTTTTGCCTTGGTGCCAGAGCAAAGAAATGAAAATATTAGGAAATAATTACAATTTCATTTCTTTGCTCTTTTTTAATTTTTAATAATTAATTCCCTCGAGTGAGAATCGAACCGACAACCATCGCGTTAGTCACACCTTTGTGCGCCGCGACGGCCCCACAACCGACTATATATAGTAAATATCATTAAAAATGACAAACTTTTATCCCTACAGCTTTCATTTGTAAAACAGCATGTGATATGTTGCTGGTTGTTGATTTGCATAAATAGAAGGCTTTAAGGCTTAGATTTTAAGATACATCAATATCATTCACATCAAGACATATTGGTATCCAAACTTATAACATATTTTTAAGTTAAATATTTTCCTTAAAACTGCTTGACTGGCTTTAAAATAGGCCAAAATATAATTAAAACTTAAAATTACTTAAAATTAATTAACTGTAACAGCATGAATGTGTAAACATAGATTTTATTAAAAGCAATATCAATTTAATTTTTTTATAACAGGATAAGAGGAGAAAATCAAGCCAATCCCAGCGTTCCAACTAAATTTAAGATATTTAATTCCAAATGGCGGAAGTTAATGCAAATTAGTATTGCCAGAGTATCAAGATGAATATAATTGATTACTTTAAGTAGGAATCAAACTATAAATATACCATTTATAGACACGGTGCCATAAGGGTCTTTCTATAATTAATAATATCAACAATAGGCTGCTGAAGCTTTCTTAGGTCTCTTTACAAAAATATTTATAAATGAATTAAAATAAAAAATTAAATTAGCTTCACGCTGTATCCCGCACACAGCAGGGTAGGCAGAGGGAACCTAGTGTTAAGACACTCCGTTCCCCACTTTCTGCCGAATTCTGGAGGCATTGCGTGTTGAGTGGCAGAACTCAACGCCGCGCTTAACCTCGACACCAGAGCGAAGAAATGGAAATATAAATTTAAGTAAATATTTCATCTCCTCGAGTGGGGATCGAACCCACAACCAGTCGATTTTGCAGTCACACCTCGTGCCGCTGCGCCATGACCGGTCTCAATCATTTTTTTTATAAATGAATTATTTTCTTTATTATTTAAATATAACATATCAAAGTCTAGAAGAATGCCCCTATTTAAATATTAAAATAAACATAAATATATTATATATATTAATTATTTTATTTTTTTAAGAACAAGTTCAACCTTTATTTCATTCTCCCACAAACTTTATCTTTTCACATGTCCCACAGAGAGGCTCCAGGTTGCTTGAAAAAAAAATTGTCAACAGAATTAATAATATGCTATCTTTTTTAAAAAACATTGATTTGTCATAAGATACCTGTATGTCTACCATTTTTGATTGCTTCAAATGGCTTACAAATCATTATTTTCCATTCTATAATACCATAAAGTACCTTATCTTAAACTAAGTATATTGGTTTTGATCTTGAAGTGTATGGTGTGAAAATATACATATTTTTTAAATTATTACAATTGTAAATAAATGCAAATAAAATATTTAGCTCAAATAAATCTTAGTCCAAATAATCTTGTTTTATTTACTGCCCTTTTATTTTTGTGTATTTCATAATTATATTATAAGAATATCTGAGAAAAAAACTCAATGTTGAAAATATAAATAATTTATTTAGTTAATAATTATAAAATGGAATTACAACTTAAAGTTAATTGGAATGTACTTTACCACCTTAGACCCTTGTCGTGAAGATCTTTCTTTGCTTCTAAGATTTCAGCCTGTAGTTCTTTTGCAGCATCCTCACAATTATTAAATGTAAATACTCGATATAATACAACTGTTACAGCATATAGACCGAATAATATAACAAATATTATTGGTGATATGATAATAAGATTCATATTTTCTTCAATAAGTTTATGTTTTACGTATCCACCGACGAGAGAGTACCATACAGCAAACACGGCTGATGTTACGGATATCCATTCTAGAAGCTTTGTCATGGCACTGAAAAAGTTTAAAGATTTTATATTAAATAATTAAATTATAAGCCTTTATATTATAAAAAACTTATCATGCATGTGTATGCGAGATAATTAATAATCCACATAACCTATACATATTGACAAGAATTTAGGAATATTTTAGTGAAGATTACCTTTGTTATCACTAACAATTACTGCTTAATAATAAAATAAATTTGTACTTTATTTCTCACTGAATTTAATGAAAACGTATGCAATGTACACGATGCGTTTAATTGTTTATTTTGGAACCTACTCTAAACGTCAGCTGATAGCTTGACATTCATTATCATTCGTAAACCTATTTTATAAGTTGACGTAAGCCCGATAGACATGATTACGAAGTATATCAATTAAATTAAAAAGAAATATTATGTAGAGTAATTAACATTATTACATTTAATTAAGAAAAAAATAATAAAAAAATTAGCATGTAACTTACCTTTATTATTTTACCTACAGCGTGCTATTCTATATCTGTATTATCTGTTACAAAATGAAAATTAATGATTTCAATATGTCAAAATGACCATATATGAGGATGATAATCAAAGAATATAAATTAAGTTGCCATTATAGAAATATTTTCCACATAAAGAATTATGAATTTCGTATTTGATCTGAATCTCAGATATATAAAAATTTTGCGTTCTATATCCGTTTTATTGAGAAAAATTTCTACTTTTAATGAAAGGATCGAAAAATTTAGGAGTTTCCGCTTATTACATGTATTGTCCAATAAAATACCGAGCAAAAGTAAAAGAAATTTTAAATTTTCTCTATTTAAAAAAATCTTTAATAATTGAAACAAGGTGGCATTAATCTAACTTTTGTAGAATTGGAAGATAGAAGAGGCTTTCTTTTCTCAAAATATTGAAATTCTTTTGTTCCATATTTGGGTATGTTACTACGCCAATATTGGCAACCCTAGTCTGACTTTACAAACAAACGTACTATTTTGCAGGAAAACTGGTTACAGCTGTTTGTCCTTCCAAGTGTTCATATTTTATAAATTTCTTTGTAATTAAATTAAGTGCTCATCTTATGTGTGCATAAAAATGAATGAAATCGACGATAAATTTTATTATGTATACAGCTCCTCCCTGGACCATAAAGTGGAAATAAAAATGTACGTATTTTTTAAAAATATAATTAATTCATATATTTTATTTATATACATATATAAAATAAAATATATTTTGAAATCATCTTAATTTTTTTATCATGTATTTGTAAATATGTATCCTACAATATTCTTTGTTTAATTGTAAAAAAAAAACATGTTTATATTGTTTATAAATATTGCAACATGTAGATAAAACTAGATTAATTAGTTTAATTAAACTCAGTACATGTTCATTAAGTATACATATGCAATATTAACAATAATTATTTAATTTCAACATTATTTTTTGACGTTAAAATAACATCATGTAATAACTATATTTACAAAATATTTTTCTATATTTATAGTTAATAAACTTTACATTATTTTCAGAGGTACTCTCGAAGGCAAAAGATCTAAGCCAGAATATGACAAATTATTATCGGACCCCATGCTTAAATTCTCAGGATTGTACCAAGAGGGCTGTTCAGATTTATATGTGACATGTCAAGTACTGTGTGAGGGTGTACCCCTTGCATTACCCACTACCACATCTTATAAGGCTTTTACTAATAGATGGAAGTAAGGATATTATGTTTTTATATTGTATTTAAGTTTGTTATACTATTGTGATGCAATGGGACAATATCTCACTGTAAATGTAATGGTTATGAGTTTGAATACTCACTCAGAAAAATAAATTATTTTTATTTCCCTGCTCTAATAAAATAAAGTGGTGGTATGGAATTCTGTCACTTTCTTTGGATGGAATATGTCTTGCTATGGAAAAAAAAGCATAAAGCTTTTTCTTTTAAGTCATTTATATTTAGAGTACCCAAAAGAAAGACATTTTTTATTCAATTTTAAGTATTTTGAAATTAACTTTGAAAAGTGCTTAGTTGCTTGATTTCACAATTGTCCATAGCAAAAAGTTTCTAATTGCAAACCTTGAAATGGTTGAGGCAACAACTCAATAGTTAAGTAATTGCAGTTTCTGTCTTCTCATTTTTTTTTTGCATATAGGATGGTAGACACAGCTCCACCCAATGTTTGAGACTAAAATCTGGTATTATTGTTTTAACCACTATGACCTCTTCATAGTCGTTTATTATCTTCATAGATTGTTGTGCCACCAGGTAACAGTTTATACCTGTAAGCAGAAATTGACTATAAACAACAACACTAGGGCGCAATTCCCACATGTGAAACTACTATATTTAAAAAAAAATCAAAATTAAATCATCTTCACGCTGTATCCCGCACACAGCAGGGTAGGCAGAGGGAACCTAGTGTCACCGAACCACCACCACTTTCTGCCGAATTCTGGAGGCATTGCGTGTTGAGGGGCAGAACTCAACGCCGCGCTTAACCTCGACACCAGAGCGAAGAAATGGAAATATAAATTTAAGTAAATATTTCATCTCCTCGAGTGGGGATCGAACCCACAACCAGTCGATTTTGCAGTCACACCTCGTGCCGCTGCGCCACGACCGGCCTCAACTATATTTAAATTATTTAAATTTCAATAGTCTGGTAGAATAAACAAATAACTTTGAATTCAAGTGGAATCTGGAGTACAAAGTATCTTTACAACAAGTCAAGGGAAAGAAATATACCATAAAGATAAGAAAAAAGACTTTCTCTACCACCCATTTTTTTTTTATTTTCACCATAGCTGGAATGAATGGGTGACCCTCCCAGTGTACTTCAGTGACCTACCCCGCAATGCTATACTAGCAATGACCATTTACGACTGTGCTGGCCCTGGTAAAGTTATGATAGTTGGTGGTACAACTATCTCATTATTTGGCAAACATGGCATGTTGAGACAGGTGAGAAATTTTAGTAATAAAACATTAATTTGCCATTGTTTATTTTATCATATCTAAAAGATTAACATATAAAGAAATAAATAAAGAGACTCACAACTGTTGTGAGTTTGATTTCCACTCAGGGTAATGCAATATTTAACATTTTCATTTTCCTTGTGAACAAGGCAAAACACTGTGTTAAGTTACACTGCTGTTAATCATGCAAGAAGTAACACTTAATCGTGAAGTAATTTTAATCTTTTCACTACCTATTAATATTACATCCAATATTGACAAGAGAAGAGTTCGAGGATACCTACCAGAGTTGGATAAATTTTAATTGCAATTAATCTTTAACTATTAATATGTTATAGTTTGTTTGCGTAAAAGACATAATTAACAATTTATTATTTGTTATTTGCTCGATAATTTACATTTAAATTATTTTCTAGAAAGATAAAGTGCGGCGTTATGTTCCGCCACTTAACAATGTCTCAACTCTTTACACTATGTTCTTTTTGCCTACCCTGATATATGTATACTTAACTGTGTAAAATAACAAAAACTACATACATTATAATATACATACAAATACAGCTTCACGCTGTATACCACACAAAGCAGGGTAGGCAGAGGGAACCTATTGTTAAGACACTCCGTTCCCCACTTTCTGCCGAATTCTGGAGGCATTTCTTATTGAGTGGCAGAAACGCTCAACGCCTCACTTTGCCTCGACACCAGAGCAAAGACATGAAAATATAAATGTAATTAAACATTTCATCTTATATTTCACCTAAATATTTCACTGATTGGCCTCATACAGGGCCCAGGTTTGGCCTCATATGGAGTACGTTCACTAGGTATCTGTACCAGCACGTATCTCTGGACTGATGCACCCCAGTATCAACTTCAACCATTTGATTGATACTTTGGCTTTGCATAGAGACGTCTCCTCGCTGTGGGTTCTCTACCACATTTATCATGGAGAGTGTTCTGAAGAACTGTTTGACCTGTTACCTGCTGCCGAATTTTCTAACCGCACAGTAGGTCACAAGCTAAAATATCATCCACACCACCTGGATACGTGGCAATCCACTACTGTGCGGTTTCGTAGGAAATGTCCTTGAGTTGGGATCCAACACAACCAGTCGGCTTTACAGTCACACTTTGTATCCCTGCGCCACCACTGGCGAAAGATATATATTATAATAAAGCTGTTTAGATCTAGATAAATAAAACATAGATAGAATAGATATATAAAATCAAGTCATCTGCTAGAAGGTCTTGCGACTCCAGATTTATATCTTTAAAAGACAATTATGATAAAAATTATTATAAAAATATTCGCAGATCGGCGCATAACCGGTTTTAGTAGTGTGTCATGTGTGATGTCTAAATATTCAATAATCTTTTTTTAGCTTCACGCATTATATCCCACACATACAGCACGGTAGGAAGAGGGAACCTGGGAACCTAGTGTTAAGACAACATTCACACTGCTCATTAAGACAAATGTGTTCCGCACTAACATATACACCCCACAAAAACATATACTTTACTAAATTTATTTTACGTTATCATCATTTAAATACAATATAGTATTTTGCAAAGTGAAGATAGGGTTTTAATCGCAATAAGCTAGCTTTTTAAACTTAAAAAGAAATCCTAATAACTTAATCCAAGACGAATCTATAAGTTTATCATATTTTATAATATATAATAACAATTTATATATATATATATATATATATATATATATATATATATATATATATATATATTATTGATAAAAATATATTATATATATTGAATATATTAAAATTATATATATTGATAGTTTTTATAACTAATCGAAAGGGTAAAAGTAAACCGTTAACCGATCAGTGCTCTTTCGAACAGTCTAAGCGACGAACGTGTCTTTAAATTTAAATATATGAATTAAAAAAAATATCGATTTATTAGAAAAATGCGACGTAATGTGATTTATATATAAATCTATATCACAATTTTAATTATTTAATTTTAAAAAATGTGTAATAAAATATTAGTGTAACCAGGTTTTTTGTTTAAAAATGGGGAATGTTAAAAGTAAATCGTTATTGTATGAAAAGTGTAGTGTGTTTTTTCGTAAAATTCGTGTTGTTTTATCTAAGGGTATGTTCGATTTGCGAGTGTGGCCCGGAGTGGAAGGTAGCGAGAAGACGCCCGGGAAGGCACCCGACCGTGGGAAAGAACAAATGCAAAGGCTGGCCAAGTTAGCGAAGAAACATAGAAATGGACATATACCTAAAGTGAGTGTTGAAATTTCTTTTTTTACAATAGATAACGGAAAGTTTTAACACTAGATTCTCTCCGCGTACTCTTTTTTATGTACTAGGTAGACGATAGTTGATGAATCCCTATTTTTATCTGAAATTATCTTCTTATTCCTTGTTCCAATGAATCTAATGATATAGTACTTAGTAACGTACTCCACTTTTTCGTTATTTTGGAGAACGAGAAGGTTTTTGGGTTGTGTCGAGATAATCAACTAATGCTTTTTGTATTGAGTAAACTAGGGATAGAGCTTTTCAATCATTTTCTTTTTTTTGCTTAATTAAAAACTAAAAGTATTTTAAGTTTCTTAAGGTTTATAATTTTCTTAAAATTGTATTTAAGTTAGTATACAATAGGAATGGGGTATCTATACTAGCGGTGGTAAACCACTTTTTTATTTTATAAGTCCGGACCGACCTATTTATTGCCAAATTTTCTGCACTACCTGTTATGAAAAAAAATATATATTATTTAAATAAAATATACCTCGCTCTTACCTTGATTTCGACCTATGAGGTCAACATATTATATTTTGATACCATACCTTAACGCTACCTTTATCTTTCAAATTAAGGTATTTTTATTTAAGATGAAGGTTTATTTAAAAATAATAGTAAATCTGAAACTTATCCATTATCTTATTAAATAACTAGCAACCCGCTTGTGGCTTCGCCCGCTTGAAATACCAAATTATTTATTTACTAATCTGGATTATTTTCATGTTCAAACAAGAATATCACCTTAAAGATAAAATATAGACTAGTTTTAGTCTATTACAGCTTATTGCTATTTTACAGCAATTAGTCGCAAAGAATACTTTCTATTGATACAGCTTTTCTATTTAAGATCGATTAAAATAAAACAAACACTGTTTGTTAAAACATTTTTCGATAATTAATAAAATGGTTATTTTTTAAATAATTTAAATAATTTTATCAATATTATTTAAATGCTCAAGGTAACTAATATATTTATCGGATTAAAATCGGATTAAACTATGATACGATGTATATATATTTAAAAATAAATTATGTCCGCATTATAATCTTAGACACGAAACAAGACGTAAACTATCTCTATCCAGGTATTGTTTTATACATTATTATTATTTCATTATTTGGAAAAAAAATACCGAGAATTTTTCACTGTTATTTTTTTATTATTATTATTATTATTTTTATTATTATTAGAGGCCGGTCGTGGCGCAGCGGCACGAGGTGTGACTGCAAAATCGACTGGTTGTGGGTTCGATCCCCACTCGAGGAGATGAAATATTTACTTAAATTTATATTTCCATTTCTTCGCTCTGGTGTCGAGGTTAANGTATTGTTTTATACATTATTTATTTGGAAAAAAAATACCGAGAATTTTTCACTGTTATTTTTTTATTATTATTATTATTTCTTACACAACAGACTCACAGTCCGTAACTTTTGTTATTAATTTTTTTTTCTTTTTATATTTATCATTAGATTTTACTTAAAACTAGACTTATGTTATTATATATATAATAGATACATTTTCTATATTTATATAATATTATATATCCTTAAGAGTCCTGTCTGAGATTTTAAGTGGCAACTTTAAACTAACTACAATTATGTAACTATAATATTAATTTGTATATAATATAAAACTACATGAAAAAAATTAAAAATCAGCTTCACGGTGTATCCCGCACAGAGCAGGATAGGCAGAGGGAACCTAATGTTAAAACACTCCGTTCCCTGCTTGCCGCCGAGTTCTGGAGGCATTGCGTGTTGAGTGGCGGAACTCAAAGCCGCGCTTTTGCCATAAATAGATAAATAAAATGAACATATATACTAAATAAAATTTACTTAACTATTTTATGGCCACTTAATTGATAGTATTTTATAAAATATAATTTTAAGATTTTTTTTATAAATTTTTATTGTTATTTATTAAATCTATTTTCCCAGATTTTTTAGCTTCACTCTACATTTCGCACATATAATAGAAAGTCTGTTTATAGTGGTCAACAAAAGGTTTTCGGAATATTTGTTATTTTATATTCATTTTACTGTTACATATACATAATGTTATGACGGTGAGTGTCGTAACAGTTATGCATATATTGTAATAGGTAAATTTACATAATCCTTTTTTAAAATCGAGCGAAAGTTGGCTGTCCCTGTTAGGTAAAAAGTTATTCTTCTGATCTGATCGGAATTGGTCACCCTATTCTATTGTACGATTCTTGTTAAGAAAATATCTTTAAATATTTTAGACACAAAATTCATATGCATGAAATTTTAATTTATTTGTCATATTTAAACATTTAAAAATTATGTAAATTTACATAGGATTTTTTTCAACGGTATCATGAACAAGCTGCATATCGTCTGGACGTAATAGTCAGTTTAAAGTTAAAAATAATAACTTTTTGTTTATTTGACGCCTTTGAGGCAGCAGGATGCAAGTGTGCTACTGGAAACGTGACAGGGTGTGGGTTCGATTCCCATTCGAGGGACTGAAATATTTAATATTTTCGTTGCTTATGCTTTGGAAACATGGTGGAAATGGGAAACGGAAGTGTCGTATTGGAATCGGAGTGTTTTAAGCGTAGTTTACCAGGTTCCCGCTGTCTAAATTTCTATATATGGGAAACAGAGTGAAGCTAAACATAAATTACAATTAAATAAAATATTGTAATGCTTTTGGAAAATACCTTTATGTACACTAGGTTTATGACTTCTATTACCTATTGAAGAAATATTTATAATTGAAAAATGTTTAATACTTTTTGTGGAAGGAAAGATAAGTTGTTATCCAAAAAGTCTTATTAACGAAACTAATTTCAGGTAGACTGGCTGGACCGGCTGACGTTTCGGGAAATAGAAATGATAAACGAGAAAGAGAAGAGGAGTTCCAACTACATGTACCTCATGATTGAGTTCCCCACTGTGCAAATTGACGGCATCAATGTAAGTACTTTGAGTGTTTTTGATTTGACTAAAGTATTTTTTAATATATTATGGGTTCTGTATAGAGGCCATCGTGGCACAGCGCAGGGGCACAAGGGGACGGTTGTGGTTTCGTTTCCCACTCAGGGGGATGCAAGGCTTAATATTTTCATTTCCTCGGATTGATAACTTCTGAATTCGGCAGAAAGTGAGGAACTGAATGTCTTAATGGAGAACGACGTATCTCAACACTAGGTTCCCATGTTCCTTCAGCCGACCCCGCTGTGGGCGGCATACAACGAGAACCTAATCACTGACGTTTTTCAATCACGTTTTTCCACTGCGCCACATCTGCCCAAAGATATACAAATGTTATAGCTATATTCGTTTTCTATATTAAAAAATTATGATGTTGTCCTTCCTTAAAAACGACCCTTGCATATAGATAAATATTATTTGTATATATATCTAAGAAGTTACTAGCATAAAATTCCAATGTTTGTTTTTACAAAGTTTAAACAATTTTAGTTGAAAACTTATGTCATTTACCTTTAAGTAATGGTACCTATATAAGGTACCTTATGCACTAGCAATAGCGACCCTTCTCGCGACTTCGCCCGCTATAAATACACAATTATTTGTTTATTTCGTTCTTGACTTTCGGGTTCTAAATTGTTATTTTAAAGATAATATTGGAAACTAACCAATAAAAAAAACTCATCAAACAAAAAAAATATTTTGTAGAAATTTCGTCGAAACAAATAATTTATATTGACATAACTTTTTGTTTATGAACCAATTTAAATAAAATAAGATTTTTGTCTGTGCTTATATTACCGCTAATCATAGAATCGGTTTAACCGATACTAGTGTGGGTTTACTATGATATTTTGGCATACTACCCTAAACATTTTTTAGTGTTTTATTTCAAACGGTTCATAAATAAAAAAATTATACAAAAAATTTCGTCCGACAAGATTGGTATTAAATAACTCTTATTGAATTAGCTATAACTTAAGTTTTTATTGTTTAAATATTTTCTTTAAGATCACAATCTTATAAAATATACAAATACGGGTCGCTGCTAGCTTATAGTAAAAATCTCATCTTGTCATTTAAGTGACCACTCCACATCGTGGCGTGATATACTATTTAAGGACACGGGTTCGAATCTTGCTACGTTCAATAATTATACTGAATTTGTTATGCATTATTAATTTTTACTTTCACTCTACGACTACGACTATTTTTAAAGTATTTTGTTACACGGCCTATTAACGCCCTATGTACCATAACGTGCGTGCGTGAACCATTTATGTATATCAGCTTCACGCTGTATCTCGCATACAGCAGGATAGGGAGAGGGAGGGAGGATATATTAAACAACGTAATTAATTTGTTAACGGTTTTCTGTTAATTAATAATTTGGCCCGATCATTTGAAGTCTTTTTCGTCAAACCAACTGTAGTAATGGGTTCAATTTAATTGGGTTCAAATATTTTTTTTCCTTATTTAATCAAAACGTGGAAACGGAAGTGCAGATTATGATTAGGCAAACCATTATAATTTTTTTAAAAAAAGAGAAGAAAAATCAGCTTCACGCTGTATCTCGCACACAGCAGGGTAGGCAGAGGGACACTAGTGTTAAGACACTCCGTTCCCCACTTTGTGTTGAGTGTTGAGTGGCAGAACTCAACGCCGCGCTTAACCAGAGCGAAGAAATAAAAATATAAATTTAAGTAAATATTTCATCTCGAGTGGGGATCGAACCCACAACCAGTCGGTTTTAAAGCCACACCTCGTGCCGCTGCGCCACGACTGGCCTCATAAAATGAAATTTCTATTTTCGACTAAAAGTATTTATATATATCCATGGTCTGGTTGCCTTATTTTCTTTAGAATAAAAATCTAGATATAACATAGATATATCAAATTGTCACTTCTATTTATTTTCAAAAATGCAACCTGCATCTGCATGTATAATCTAGTTTAGAAACCTGTTTGTATCGCATGTGAACTTTCTATGTTTTTTTTTAATTTCTCTATATCTGTAAGTTATGCGTATTGATTTATAAACTTGTTTACAATGATGATATCATACAGCCTACATACAGATAGATAAATTAATTCAATAAATACCACTTTGAGGCCGTCGTGGCGCAGGGGTACAAGCGTGCGACTTTAAAAGCGACGGGTTGTGGGTTTGATTCCCACTCGCAGTAATAAAATATTTAACATTTTCATTTCCTCGCTCTGGCAACGAGGCAAAGCGCGGCGATGAATTCCGCCACTCAACATGCAATGCCTCAAGAAGTTGCGGATACGGAACTATCTAAATCAACGGAGTGTCTTATATGTGCAGGATACAGCGTGAACCATTTATGTATATCAGCTTCACGCTGTATCTCGCATACAGCAGGATAGGGAGAGGGAAGCTAGTGCTAAGACACTCCGTTCCTCACATTTCGCCGAATTCAGGATGCATTACGTGTTCAATGGCGGAAATCAACGCCGCCAAGAGCGAAGAAATGAATATATACATTTAAATAAATATTTAATTTACTCGAGTGGGGATCGAACCTATAAGCAGTCGCGTTTCCAGTCACACAGTTGTGCCCCTGCGCCACGATTGGCCTCATTCGACATGGACTTGTATATAGGAGGCTTATAAGCGCAGACGACTTTTGTCATGGAGGACAGGTAGTCTCCATTGTGGGTCAATGCGAGCTAGAACACTATTCCACTTATTTATTCCAAAGATAGCCATGAAATTGAAATTACAATTAAGTTTTACTGTAAACTTATTAATATGTATTAGAAGTAATGTTCTTTTGTTATTGTTTTAATAAAATAACTTAAAATAACTTTTTTTTACAAAAAAAACCAGTCTAGGCTTTAATACCAAATTTTGCCCCCCTTTCAAGCCTGTTATTTCTTCAAGATTCTGAGAAGAAGAAGAAGAAGAGAGAGATTCAACTACAAATACATATAATAGTTTTCAGATTTTTCCTAAACAAATACTACCTGTAGAGTTACCCTATTAATTTTGATTTCCTTTAAAGGTACCTTTAAAAAGTACGGAACCCACAAAAGCAGAATATATAGGACGACAATATATGTAAATCAATTATTATTATAACAACGTAAGAGTTTGTCTCACTGAGGTTAGGTTTAATTCCCATTCGAGATTTTTCTCCCGCTCCGTTTTTTTTCTTGCATCCAGAGGGATTGGCAGAAGGATCGCTCTAACAATTAGACATTGCGCGTGAAATGGCGGGACTTAACGCCGCGCTTCGTTTGCCAGAGCGGAGAAATGAATATAACAGGGGAATATATTACTCGTATTTATTTTGAATAATTTTGAATATAGAATGATTTTATTTTCAATATACATAGAATAGAAATTATCTTCCTATTACTATGGAACAAGTACACAAAAACACATACTGATAAATAGTTTCATCCGCTACTTTTCTATTTTGTTTTACGCTATATTCCGCATAACTGGGTAGCCAGAACGTCTGCTGTTAAGATACGATACGATTCAATAAGAAACCACCAGTTCTTGGGACATGACTTGTACAGTTCCGGAACTCAACTCAACTCAACAACACCGCGCTTCATCTTGTTACCAGAGCGAGGAAATGAAAATAATTAATTCAATTGACAAAACCTATAATGAAGCAGTTGTAGGTTCGATCTTTACAGAAAATAAAGAAAATTGTTTGGGCCATTCTACTTTTAATGCATCAAATCTCCAGAATAGAAGAAAAAATCACAAAGCTACTAAGTTACCCTCAATATGAAAATAATTATTGAGAATAACCGTTAAATAATGTTTTGTAGAGGATTGTTTATATAGTAAATAACAACATATTATATATAATCTAATATTTGGGCTTACGAAAATTAGTCGAAAGTAGAGACCACCTTCAGGCTTTTTCAGGCTTAAAAAACAGAATTCCCATTGTCATTTCTTTGAAAGGAAGTGCTTTGTTCGCTGAACTACGTTTTATTTAATAAAACCGAGAATACCACCATATTATAAATATAAACATTTCCCAAAGTAATATGTGAACCCGTAACCAAAATATTTAATTGAAGCCAAAAATTGACTGTATAAAAACCATTATTAATGTATTTTACATTTTTAAAGTGTTATGTTTGTATGTTTTCTAAAAATCACTATTAATATAGTCCTTATTAATATAGTCCTTATTATTACTTATAGTCAAGGTCGTTGTGGCCCAGAGGCACAAGTGTGTGACTGTAATGCGACGGTTGTGGGTTTGATCCCCTCTCGAGGGAATGAATTATTACTTATTAATATTTCCATTTCTTCGGTCTGGTACCAAGACAAAAGCCCGGCGTTGAGTTCCGTCAATCAACGTGTCTCGAAAAATTCGGGGGGAAGTGGGCAACGGCACTCCGTTAGCTTAGCGTTAGCCATAACTCTAGGTTCCCTCTGCCCACTCTGCTGGGATACAGAGTGAAGCTAATTTTCTTTAATTGTTTTATTAATATTAAACAAAATTATTCCTTACAGCACGCAGTAGTCTACTACGAACAGGATGGTGATGAAATGTACCAGTTTAGAGCTCAAGCGGAAATCGTCACTGTGCCCGATTATGAAATATTACAGGTTAGTTATATATCAATTTAGATGTTCTTATTATTTGGTTGTTAAGTCAGTAAGAGGTCAGAGATCAGGACAGAGGTAAATCTTCAAGGAAACATTTATGTATGAAAATATAAGAATGATGTCTTTTTATTGAAGTTTTAGAATTTGTACTTACACTTCTTGAATATGTGTATGTATTTAATTAATAGCGTAATTTCAATACAATCGTTATGACGTTTGTTGTTAGCGTCTCTGGAGAAAGATTTACACATCTTTATAAGTATATCTTTGAATGTAGCTTAGGCGGAGAGAGATTAACAGCACCACCGTCTAATGCTTTTCCACTTTTATCTAATTTGGAAAGAAATCAACGCCGCGTTTAATCTATACAGACAGAAAACTCCTTCGAATTCGAGATCGAACCCACAACCACCGCATGGATGTCAGATACTTTCTTTTTAAAAAAGTTTTTTTTAACTTCACGCTGTATACTCGGAAGGATATGGATACCTAGTGACACTTCGTTTTCATTAAGACACTTCCGTTCCGCACCGTCCGCCGGATTCTAAGGAATTTTGTGTTTAGTGGCGGAACACAACGCCACAAATTTAAGAAGATATTTAATTTCCTCGAGTGGGGATCGTATCCACACCCAGTGGCGTTGGTCACATTTTGTGCCTCTGCGCCATAACTGGCCTCGATATGATCAATTATTTCTAAAAAGTAGTCTTACAAGATTACATGAATTTTAAGTCAATTTCAGAGGTCAAATTTCAGGGTAGACGACACCGATCCTTAAAATTAAAAAAATACATTTTGACAAAATTTCTTTCAATTAATGCTAATGAACAACCGCTCTGATTACCTTTATTAAGTACGTATAATGTACGTTACGACCAAATAGTGATTTAATTTTTATCTTAATTGATTTTTTTAATACTGTTATAGAATTAAATATTAATTAATTAAATTAAAGTAACACGAGAGGAAGAAGAGTAATGAATTTGCGAAGTAATAAATCATTCTGTAGATCCTTCTATGAGAATCGAACCCATAACCGTCGCGTTCACAGTCAGACGCAGTCTTGCGCCGCGACGACTTCATCAAAGGTAATTTTATAATATATTTTACTTACATCTCTATGTAGATATTTTACAAGGCTATACTCGGTAATTGCTTTTATCTTTTTAAGTGTAAAGAGTGACCTGGACTCATTCATGTCAATATATAAGATGTTTCTTTTTTCACATTTTTTTTCTATTTACATGTAATTGTTTTGGTTATTACACTACACTGATAGAAAATCCCTATCCTGCGAAAAATTATGGATGACCTATATACAGTATAAAATAATTTCAGAGGAGTTATAGTAAAAAATTTTAAAAATAGAAGCATAAGAAATCAACAAATGCAAAAAAGTAGCTTTCTGCTTTTTCTCGTATACCAGACCAAGCAGAGGAAAGCTAGTGTTAAAACACATTGTTCTTCACGTATTTGATTGTATGAGGGATTGAGTGGCGGAACTCGCCGCCGCGCTTTGTATATCTATAGGGAGAAAACTAATCATTCCCTCTAGGGGGATCGAACACACAACTATTGATCAACAAAGCTTATAATTTTATATACAAACAAAAACACTCTCGAGCATTCCACTTATCGTAATATAATAACTTCAGATGATTCCTGTATAAATATTTATAATTGTTATTTACATTAACCCTTGGCTGCCAATATTTATTTGTAAGCGTCAAAGACCCTGTACTGCCAACAGCACTTTGTCGTACAAAGTGGATAAATAGTAATATTAATGACTAGTGGGCGCGCGCAGCTTCGTTCGCTTATTTGCACCGTTAGAGGTGAATTCTAAAAAAACCACGAAACACGTGTTCAATAAAATATTTTTAACAATCTGAATTTCATTTTTTATAAAAATCGGTGGCGTTTTAAAAAAAAATCCATATTAACTTTCAACCCTTTATTTGGACCCTTAGGGGGTGAATTGTAAAAGACCATGAAACACGTGTTCAATGAAATATTGTTAAGAGTCTGAATTTCAAATTTTATAAAAATCGGTGCCGATGTAATTTTTTTTCCATACAAACTTTCAACCCCTGTTTCATCCCTTTAGGGTTAAAATTTTTCTGAAAATAAACATCTGTCCAAATTTCATTTGTTAAGCTGGAAGGTCTATTTAAGATTTTTTTATTTGTTTAGTTTTGTTAATCTTATCATACATTGATCATATTGTATGGAACTTAGAGAAAACAGAGAAAATGTAGACTTCTAATGAACGTGCAATGTTTCAAATTTAGGTGATGTGTGGAAAACGGAATGGAACTTGATATGGAGTTTTCTTCCCTTACCTCGCTATGTGCAGAAGTTAGTAAATAAAAAGTGAAGCTAGTAAAAAAGATATGAACATAATAAAGCAATAGATATAAATAAACGTGAAAGCAAGGGCTGCCTTGGATTATATTTCTTTTTTTTTTCAAGTTTCACGCTGTGTCCCGCACACAGCAGGGTAGGCAGAGGGAACTCAGTGTTAAGACACTCCGTTTCCCACTTTCTGCTGAATTCTGGAGGCATTGCGTGTTGATTGGCAGAACTCAACGCTGCGCTTAGCCTTGACACCAGAGCGAAGAAACGGAAATATAAATTTAAGTAAATATTTTTAAAAATATAACTAAAATTACAACAATTTAAACCCATTTGTTAATTTGAGGCCAGTCGTGGCGCAGGGGCACAAAGTGTGATTGTAAAATCGATAGAACCCTATTCGAGGAATTGAAATTTATATTTTCATTTCTTCGGTCTAGTGAATAGCGGAAAGTGGGGAGAGGAGTGTCTTAACACTAGGTTCCCTCTGCCTATTCTGCTGTGTGCAGGATACAGCGTGAAGCTAATTTGTTTTTGTAAATGTTGCAGGAGAATCTAATAGAATCAAAGCAACACCGGCTGGCGCGCTCGCTGCGCAGCGCTGTGCCGGGCCGTGACGCCAAGCCGTCCGCCGCCGAGCGCGACCTCCTCGCCGCGCTGCTGGCCGCGCCCGCCGCGCTGCTCGCGCTCTCCGCCGACGACCAGGACCTCATATGGAAGTACAGGTTACTACTTCATATGGACTATAGGTGACGAGCCTGTCTTTACGCTGTACACCGCATATAGCAAGGTGAGCAGCAACAACCTAATATCTCTGATCACAAGAACCAGGACTCAGTATAGAAATAAAGGTGGGAGCCACAGAATATATTGTTTTGAGTTATAGTGGAAAGTATAGAGTGGAATGTCTGGAACTAGTTTCTCTGCCCACCTTGCACGCTAAATAAAGCGTTAAAACTATAAAAAATATGATAGTATATATAGGTGATCGTAGATTTTTTATATTCAATAGGAGAATGAGAATACTTACTTAGACCTTAGCGTTTGGTTCTCCATTCTCTCTGACTACCCCGCTAGGGATACAGCGTGAAGCTAATTTAAGTTATATACTTATACCATACCACATACTATACCAACTTCACGCTTTATCCCTAGCGGGGTAGTCAGAGAGAACGGAGCGCCAAACGCTACGGTCTCTACATACCTCTTTCGCCTCGTCCACTGTCATCAACCTCTTCATACATGCCCTCCGGGGGGTCCTCATGCTTTTTACGTGACCTTCCTCCAGTATCTTTGATACTGTGTTTTCGAAGGTCAACCGAGGTCTTTTCCATCATAAATCTTTTTTGCCATTCTTTCATCACTCATTCGTTCGACGTGCCCAAATCAGCTGAGCACATTCTTCTTCATTCTCACCGTGTCATCCTCCATCCATCCACAGAATGGCAGGTACTAGCCATTCTGTGCACCTCTTCATTGCGGATTCGATCAGCTAAGCTGTCTCCGCATATCCTACGAAGAGATCGCATCTCCACAGCATTCATCTTTCTTTCATTCTTCTTCTTACTCTGTTATACGGCAGTGAAACGCGGGTAACGTTTCGCTGCCGTATAACAGAGTCGGTACCAAAACTGCATTGTGTACGGCCAAACGCGCAGCTGTGCTGACGTTTCGCCGTCTCATCAATGCAGCTAAGGCTCCGTTAACCCAGTTACCGGCAGCAATACGCCTTTCCACATACATCTCGTATCCTTTCAGATCTCTCTTGTATTCTTCTCGCTAAAACTTTAGCATAAACTTTATTACCTAAACTAATCAAACTGATAGCCCTATGGCTTGCGCAGTCTATTATATACTTAAATAATAATATTAACTTATACTTTAATTATACTTAACTTTTAACTTTTTTAACTTATACTTTTATTATACTTAAATAACAATATTAACTTTGTACTCAAATTTAAATCTCACCTTCCAAACTCATGCTTAAGAATCACTAAGTCATTACAATATACTTAATTTAAATACTTATATTATACTTTTGTAGAACACGTATAATCATTGAACGGATTTGAACCTGTACCTCTTAGAAACCGTTCAAGCACTCTGACCACTTATCACACAAGTTAAAATCCTTAAACGTTCATATTTTTATATATTTTTATATACATGGTCAAAAAATATGTTTAAAAAATCCTCATGTTATTTCTAGATTCTACTTGTCATCACACCGTCGTGCTCTCACCAAGTTCTTGGCTTGCGTCAATTGGAATCGACCAGGTAAATAATTTGTTTCCTCAAACATCGCGATAAAAATGTAAGGATAGCGTACATTATACTACGGTCGACGAATTATGGCCACCTTGAAGTTAGGCAGCTTTAACTTTTACGCATTATTTACTACCTCTGGGAAGAAAATAATCAAAAATAAGAAAAATTCTAACACGAAACCAACACAGCCATCTACAGCAAATTTCACGGCAGCCAAGACACGTCGACCGTACAGTATGTATTTGTATGAGTGACATCCAAAAGTAAAAAGTCAAGTTTTTTTTTTAAAGTTTATTATTCAGATTAATGAAAAAAAAAACAGAAAATAAATAATATACTATATATTAACTCTTCTACACTGGATTATATCGTAATTTTTTTTCACTCTCGTGTGATTTGTCGTTTGTCTTAATAATTAGTTGTGAAATTTTGAAATAATGTTAATCACATGTAATTTTTGTGTCAGCGTTACTAAATCGAACACAAAACTGAAACATTCAGAATTAAATATGTGACGCTGCTATCAGTACAAGAGGTATAAGGCGGTCGTCAAAAAACAGTATAAACCTGTTTAGGCCAAGCATTTTTTTTCATCCATACATAGTGTAAAAGCAACCTCACTACGTAAATTAAATCAGCTTCACGCTGTACGCGCACACAGCAGGGTTGGCAGAGAGAACCTAGTGTTAAGGCACTTCGTTACCTACTTTCCGGCGAATTATGGAAGCATTGCGTGTTGAGTGGCGGAAATCAACGCCGCTCTTTGCCTCGACACCAGAGCGAAGAAAATAGAAATATAAATTAAAATAATTATCCCATTTCCTCGAGTAAGGATCGAACCCACAACGTTTACAGTCACACTATGGACCCTGCGCCACGACTGGCCTCACCTCACTACGTACTTGTACTTTATATTACATTAATGAACACTCACACAAACGCAAAGCTCAGCTTAGACCTCGCAGCCTAGTACAGTTCGCGAGGTCTAAGCTGAGCTCAGAATGTAATTACTCAATACAATATATAAAGTATTCCAGGTGAAGTAAGACAAGCCCTCTCCATGATGAAACAATGGGCGCCGATGGACGTGGAAGATGCTTTAGAACTTTTGACACCGAAGTTTACACATCCTGCTGTTAGGAAGTGAGTTTTTGTTTTAATTTTCCTTCTCTTATGTAAAGTGAATATATGAAAATAATTGTTAATTAAATATAAAAAAAAATATTTCACATTCCATTTTTTCTTAAATAGATTAAAGCTCGCATGATGATAAGAAATTAGAATTCAATAAAAAAAGAATAAAAAACATAAATTGAGGTCATCAGTCGTCAAGTCGTGGGCCAGCTGTTACCACGTCTGACTGTAAATGCGACGGTTATAGATTCGATTTCACTCGAGGGAAATGAATTATTTTCACTAGGTTCCTTCTGCCTACCCTGCCTACATGGATACAACGTAAAGTTTTATTCAAAATCTATTATAAATTAGTATTTTCATAAACCTTCATTCTGTATAGATTCCTTAATTTTTTTTTCAATTATATAGATACGCGATATCCAGATTAAAACAAGCGCCTGATGAAGACTTACTACTATATTTGCTGCAATTAGTACAAGCCCTAAAATATGAAGATTTAATGGAAATACAAGAAGGTATATTTTAAAAAATATAGAAAAAAATATTACATCATGTAGGTACTGTAGATAAAAACATAAGTATGAATTTCTAAATTCAAGTTTAAGTTTTGAAGCATAAATTTTTTATCATCTATTAACAGATATACTAAATAAATATAGATATTTGAATTGTATTAATTAACAATAAAATAAATAAATAAAAATATTTATTTTCCACAGAGTATGCAAAAATTTGCGGTAAAGAAATGGCTGTATATTCAGATTCTGAAGGCAAATTGTTGATGAGCGGCCGTCGGGGGAGTCAAACTAGTTTACTGTCTACTTCGGGTAAGGATTATTAGAAAATATTTATTCAAATCATTATTTTGAGGCCGATCGTGGGGCAGGGGCACAAGAGTGCGACTGTAACCGCGACAGGTTCTGAGTTCGTTTCCCATTCGAGGAACAACATTTTTTTTATATTTTCAGCGTGAAGGTGATTTGATTTATTCATCTCACTCTGGTAACGAGGCGTTGAGTTCCGCCATTCAATACGCAATGCCTCCATAATTCGAAAAGTGGGAAACGGAATTGCTTTAATGGGAATCTAGAAACCTTCTGTTAAAGCGCCCTAGCCTTAACAGTAGGTGTTTAGGTTCCCTGCTCTACCTCGTTATGTGCGGGATACAGCGTGAGGCAAAACGTTGAATTCCACTATTTAACACACAGAATCTAAAAATCGGACAGTGGGTGTCTTAATACAGGTTGTATTGTAATACTGCTCCTCCTCCACTCTGCTTACCCTACGAAGTAGGGAATACAGCGTAAAGTCATGTAATTTTTTTTTCAACTTCACGCTATTTCACTGCCGAATTCTCGAGGCATTGGGTGTTGAGTGGCGGTACTCAACGCATTGCTTCTTGTTACCAGAGCGAGGAAAGGAAAATATATAATAAATCATTCCCACGAGTAAGAATCGAACCCACAAACATCGCCTTCACAGTCGCACGTTTCTGCCACGATGGCCTCACCTGCCTTTTTTATGTTGTCTTCCCAATGTGTGACTTGTTTACTCCTATCTTCTTTTACCATCTCTTGTCATCTCATCTTAATTTTTTTATGACAGTGCTAACAGGAAGTGAAATGACAAGTTCTACAATAAGCAGAGAACCGGAGAACGCACAAGAGACTATAGAAAGTGAGAACGGGACCGCAGTTAATGATGATTATGGGTGAGATTTGTATTAGAGTACGATCGACAAGTCGAGGCTGTTCCGAATATTGATTTCGTGAACTTTTGTGCATTGTAAATCAGTAGGAATCTAGTATTAAAATACTCTGTTCATCATATACCGCATTGCTTAATATTTCATCATCATGCCCCTGGCGCTACTCACAAAAGAGCAATACACATATTTAGAAGTTTTAAAATGTTCTGAACATGTTTAGTTTTATTTAAATATTGCATATGATTTTTGTAGATTTATCTTAGCAAAAAATAATTTCTTAACAAGAAATAACTAAGTCATTGGACTTTTTTCTTCCCATTTTGTTAGTCTTAGGTTCCATATACTTTGATTAGTTAATTTATGCAGTAACTGGAGTCCTCCATTCACACTGTTTTACAACTCTTTAATTATTTTCCGAACTTGAGGTTAATGCTGTTAGCCCTACTGGCTTTTACAGCGACTTTGGATAAGTAGGGAAGGGGGCACTCTGCCCCTGAAATAATTACAAGCGCTATATATAAGGGCGTCCCTTGCGGGACTTGGACCTGGGCCGGCCCTCGAACGGACTGTGAATTAAAGCTATTCTAAGCAAACCAGCCGCGACGTGAAGACTTGACTGGGGACAAATTTCACCGAAAATCATTTGCAAAGAAACAGAACGAAGATTAATAAGTTGAACGGGAATTCATGTAATGGTGAAATATATTGCAAAGAATAGAATTTATGGAATATATGGTGGTATTTTTTAATGATACAAAGTCTTCCTCTCCGTGGTTATATTGAAAAATTAGCACTTCAAGATGGTACAAATATAGGAAAACAATTATCTGTGCTTAGATTTATAACTCAGTTTTATACGCTACTAGCTAATCGTATTAAACCAAAAACTATGTCATATTTGTCACCTAATATTCAAAATGAATTCATTCATCTTCTGGCATTTACAGTTCGTCTTCAACTAATAAACGATACCAAAAGAAATAAATATTATAAACTTTTGTTTAATTCAACTCCTAATATCTCCCATCGTGAATAAATATCCCAAGTCGTTAGGTATGTAGATGTTGATTCTATCAATAAAAAAGTTTCTATGAAAGAATCTTTTTTTTGGGTTTTATTGAAATACTTTCTATAGATGCAGCTTCAATCGAAAATACAATTATACAGAAATTAAATTATATATATTTGCGCCGAAAAATTCAAAAAGCAATATTAATACGAACATTCCTGTTCAAAGCTGAAGTCCCTCACAGTAATTATCTTTAGATACCCTAATGTCTACAGGTAGTACTAGTTGAGGATATAATCTGAAAACTATTTTAAAGGCCGTATAAATTAGCTTAATAGTTTCAATAACTCTTTGAAGTTACAAGCATCCATATTTTACGTTTTTTAGGTACTGGAAGCTGAATTTCAGAAAAAGCTTAATTTAAAATTAGTCCTTAAAGTAAAATTAAAATTAGTCCTTCAATTATTGTATGGAACCCTCGGTGGGTGAGCCGAACTCGAGCTTGTCCGGAAGAACTCAGAATTGAAGACTATTGTGGAAGCGGATCCATCGCAAACCATGTTCGAGTTTGCTGCAGGCTCCGGTGTTAGTGATAAAACTGTTTTAATCATTTTGAAGCAAATAGGGAAGATTAAGCAAACCTGCAAACGCGCGTTAACTGCTGCGTTACTTAATTTAACCGGCACAATAATGAAGGGTTTTTAAATCGAATCATTACCTGTGATGGAAAGTGGAATCTCTATGATAATCGGAAGCTGTGCGCTTCCCGCAATGGCTGGACTTTGGCAAGCCAAACAAATCCTACCCCAAACGAAAATTGACCCAAAAAAATACCTACTTGTAAGCCTCTGCTGGACTAGTGCCGGTATAATTTTCTCACATCTGGCCAATTGCAAACAATGATGGAAAGGCTAGCTGCTAAACAACCGAGGCTGGTCAGTCGCCCTACGCCACTACTGCTTCACGACAACGCAAGACCACACTGCACAACAGACGGCTACCAAATTAGAAGAGCTTTAATTGGAGTATCTAAGACATCCATCGTACTCCCCCGTCCTTGTTGCAACAGATTACCATTTTTTTTTTAATTTTGATAACTTCGAACAAATTCAACTCCGATGGGGCAGTCCAAACCACCTTCAAAGATTGATTCCCGTCCGAATGGTTTTTTTTAATAAAGGGATCAATGAACTACTTATGATTTGGCAAAAGTGCATAGATAATAAAGGTTCATACTTTGACTAAATAAATATATTATATTACAAAATATTCAACTTTTTGTCGCTCCCGTACCAAACAACAATTTCATATATAAGGACCATACATATTATCTTACATACATTTCGTCTTATTATTGGTTTTTTACTTTATTTATTTATTAAATTGGGAGTATATTTTAGATATACAATTACATGATGTTCGTCTGGGGGGCGCTGAAAAGGTATTTTGCACCGGGCGCGAGTTACGCTCGCTACGCCACTGTAGAGACTGCATATGAATAAAATGGAGCAAAATTGTAGTGGAACTTGCTATGACTCCTTCCTGTTCCGGAACAGCTAAATTTAGTCTAGCGTTTTGTATTCCGAAACCATGTTCCGACCGGAGTGAAAAATCATTAGTGTGAAATGAACCTAATACACTTTAGATTATTGGCTGGGTGTTCACATTGACTTTGATTTATCATTGGTACCGGGCTTAGAACTGCTGAAGCCAGGGATACATGCTTCTGACCACTATATGTGTATGTGCGCAGGCTGGCGCGCTTCCTGATGTCGCGCGCGTGCGACAACAGCGTGGTGGCCAACTACCTGTACTGGTACGTGCTGGTGGAGTGCGAGGACGCGCCGCGCCCCGCCGCCGCGCGCCACGCCTACCTCGCCGTCATGCGCGTGTTCTCGCACCTGCTGGCCGCCGGTGAGCTCATGTATTTTTCACTTTAACAACACATTTATAAACAAAACAAAAAATCCGATTGCATAAACTAAATTTATATATCCAGTGACACTCGCGCCATAAAGACAAATCCAACTACTTATTACTTATTAAAATCGGTTCACTGTTTTAACAATTACAAGAACACAATGGAACGAGCATAATCGTACACCAGAGGCGCGAAAAACATAACTTTCCTTTTGGGCTTCGCTGCTGTGAGCCATCAATAGGAAGATTATTAAAAACCGTATTGATAAATATCTTTTTTATAAAAATTTAATATCTTTTCCATCCTTGCTATAATTATTTATAAGTAACTCTTTGCAATATTTAAGTAAATTATACCATCTCAAACAGGTAACTCCGACCATCAAAGAACTCGTTCATTCCTTGCCCGACAACAAGTGTTCATAGATAAACTAGTGAAATTAGTTAAAACGGTGGCCAGAGAGAGTGGGAACAGGAATAAGAAAGCGGAGAGATTGCAACAGTTACTGGCGGACCCTGATGCGTTCAAGTTTAACTTCACTAACTTTGAACCAATGCCCTTTCCGTTGGATCCTAGTGTTAATATAAAGGTTAGTTGATGTTTTATTTAGAAAACCATTAAAAACTTGAAGGTAGCGATTTCTATGAAAATAGTTTTCTTTCCTGACTGTAAAATAACAATGTAAAAATGTAAAAAAAATATTAACTTGACAAACATTTTTTTTTTCATTTTGTAAAATTTATTGATTGAGAAATATTTTCTTGTATGTTTAACTTTACTTTTTTTTTCTCATATGAGGTATTCTTATTTATTGTTATAAAAGAAGATATCAGTTTAGAGATATACCTTGATAGATGCCTCGCTCTTTGAAATAGCTTCTTAATTTTGAGAATATTAATTTTATTTACATTCGCATTTGCAGAATTTTATTTACATTTGCATTTGCTATTCATGATACATAATTTTTGGGAATAAATGCATCACTGCATATATATAGTAAAATAGTTAGACCGCCATGAGGATACTGAGGACGATACACGATAATGCAAGATGATATCTTTTATATATCTTTTATCTCTTATTTATGCAATCGAAAAACTAAACCACATAATTTAAGACTGTTTTCTCTTAGGAGTAGGACAATTGCCTCCGATAAACAAGGGTCGAATTATAAACTCCAATTTATTTTTATTTTTTTGTTATTATATTAGAACAAGAATTAAGAATTATGTAAGAAAAATCAGATATCACATATATTGATATTAGATCGCATGTGTAGATGTGAGATAATATGTGCGGATGTGAGATCTGATATGTGGATGTGAAATCACACGTGTGAATTTGAGATCACATGTGTGGATCTGAGATTACATGTGTGAGTCTGAGATCACATGTGTGAGTGTGATATCACATGTGTGAGTCTGTGATCACATGTGTGAGTCTGAGATCACATGTGAGAGTCTGAGATTACATGTGTGAGTCTGAGATCACATGTGTGAGTCTGAGATTACATGTGTGAGTCTGGGATCACATGTGTCAGTCTAAGATCACATGTGTGAGTCTGAGATCACATGTGTGAATCTGAGATCACATGTGTGAATCTGAGATGACATGTGTGAGTCTGATATCACATGTGTGAGTCTGTGATCACATGTGTGAGTTTGAGATCACATGTGAGAGTCTGAGATTACATGTGTGAGTATGAGATCACATGTGTAAATCTGAGATCACATGTGTAAGTCCGAGATGACATGTGTGAGTCTGAGATCACATGTGTGAATCTGAGATTACATGTGTGAGTCTGAGATCACATGGTTGATTCTGAGATTACATGTGTGAGTCTGAGATCACATGTGTGAGTCTGAGATCACATGTGTGTGTCTGAGATCACATGTGTGAGTCTGGGATGACATGTGTGAGTCTGAGATGACATGTGTGAGTCTGACATCACATGTGTGAGTTTGAGATCACATGTGTGAGTCTGAGATCACATTGTGAGTCTGAGATCACATGTGTGAGTCTGGGATCACATGTGTGTGTCTGAGATGACATGTGTGAGTCTGAGATGACATGTGTGAGTCTGACATCACATGTGTAGGTCTGAGATGACATGTGTGAGTCTGAGATGACTTGTGTAAGTCTGAGATCACATATGTGAGTGTGAGATCACATGTGTGAGTCTGAGATGACATGTGTGAGTCTGACATCACATGTGTGAGTCTGAGATGACATGTGTGATTCTGACATCACATGTGTAAGTCTGAGATGACATGTGTGAGTGTGAGATCACATGTGTGAGTTCACATGTGTGAGATCACATGTGTGAGTCTGAGATCACATGTGAAAGTCTGAGATTACATGTGTGAGTCTGAGATCACATGTGTGAGTCTGAGATTACATGTGTGAGTCTGAGATCACAGGTGTGAGTCTGAGATCACATGTGTGAGTCTGAGATCACATGTGTGAATCTGAGATGACATGTGTGAGTCTGAGATGACTTGTATGAGTCTGAGATCACATATGTGAGTGTGAGATCACATGTGTGAGTCTGAGATGACATGTGTGAGTCTAACATCACATATGTGTGTCTGAGATGACATGTGTGAGTCTAACATCACATATGTGTGTCTGAGATGACATGTGTGAGTCTGAGATCACATGTGTGAGTCTGACATCACATGTGTGAATCTGAGATCACATGTGTGAGTCTGAGATCACATGTGTGAGTTTGTGATCACGTGTGTGAATGTGAGATCACATTTAAAAATTGTTTAAAAAAGTATGTGCCATGGCAAAATCTTTACACATTCAAAATAAAATTAAAAATTCTTTTGATAAAATTAAAATGACATGGGACATAATAAATTGTGAATCTGGAAAAGCTAAACTAATCATAAGCTAATCAAAATTAGCTAATTTTCTTTGAATTACTATTGAATAGTAAAAAAACTAAATGTATTATTTTTAGAACACCTAACACGAAAGTTGTTAAAGCCGATGTACTCTTGAATGGTGAACCTGTAGATCCTGTCGATTCTACGGTATTTCTCGGTATCACCATAGACTCCAAATTACAGTGGGGACCCCATATTGAAGGATTGGCGAATAGACTTAGCTCTGCAGCTTTCGCGGTCAAAAAAATTAGATCACTAACTGACGTAGAAACGGCTCGACTTGTTTACTTCAGTTACTTCCATAGTATTATGTCCTATGGGATTTTACTTTGGGGTAATGCAGCCGGTATTCAACCGATATTTGTCCTGCAGAAGCGAGCTATTCGTGCAATCTATAACTTAGGCCCTAAAGACTCCTTAAGGCAAAAGTTTAAAGAAATTAATATATTGACAGTTGCATCTCAATATATTTTTGAAAATGTTATGTATGTTAAGAAAAACATTAATAATTTTACCAAAATTGGTGATTTTCATAATATTAACACTAGAAATAGGCATAATCTTGGTGCACCTGTAACTCGGTTGCATCGAATTCGTAATTCTTTTATGGGACAATGTGTACGCTTTTACAATAGGATCCCAGAAAACGTCAGAGAATTTTCTATATCACGATTTAAAAAAATTGTGAAAAGACGTTTGTGTGTTAAAGGTTATTACCAAATTAATGATTTTGTAAATGATAACACGCCTTGGGAATGAAATGCTCGCTCCAGTCTGTTTCAAAGGTATCATTGTCACAGATAATTAAATATGTATTTGTTTAAAATTGATTTTAAAAAATAGGTCCCGCTGAGTTTCTTGCGCCGGTTCTTCTCAGGTCTGAGGCATTAACTTTAGTGAACTGGTGGTAAATTATTTGACGTTCAAAAAATGAAGCATGTAACTTCTTATTTTGAATAAAATTATTTGAATTTGAATTTGAAAAGGTTAGCGCTACAGTAGAGCATTTATCCAAATTCTCCCATTACTTCATGTATACATAACACTCGGCATATCTCCGAGTCAAAGAACAATAAGTTGTCAATAATAATAAAAAAAATGTTTAAAATATTGTATTTTTTTAATATAAATTTATATTTATCATGTTAAATACTTATTCTTTAAAATAAATCTTTTATATATTCCAGGGTATAGTAGCAAAAAAAGCTAGCCTCTTCAAATCAGCATTGATGCCCTGCAAACTAACGTTCCTTACATCAGAGGGTATGGAATACGAAGCCATTTTTAAACATGGTGACGATCTAAGGCAAGATCAACTCATATTGCAAATGATTACTTTGATGGATAAATTGTTGAGACGGTAAGCTATTATTATTGGTTGCGTTTCAATAAATTTATTTAATTATTATTGATAAGGTCGTCGTGGTCGTTTAGGGCTTGATTTTCGGTCGATGGAATTAATACTTTTAATTTACATCTCTGGTACAAGACGAAGCTTTGCGTTGAGTTCCGCCACTCAACACGCGATGTTCATGGAAATTTTGTGGTGCGTGGGGATGGAAGCATCCTAACATTGGGTTTCCTCTGCTAACTCAGCTATATGTAGGATATAATGTAAAAAAATAGTTATTTGAAATAAAAAAATTGACCTATGGATTTCCCTAGCAAAAGTATGTCACATTTTGGCAAAAGTGACATACTTTTGCTAGCAGTGCCCCATAGGGGATGTGCATCCAACGAGTTCAAAATAACATTCTGCGTTCTATAGCAAATGCTCCGTGAATTTCCAAAATCGATGAGATCGACGAATATCTTAATGTTCCCACAGTTCAGGCTGAAATTGACAAACACAAAAAGAAGTACGCATACTTATTCTCGATCCATCCAAATGTCCTGGCTAATGATCTTTTAAAACCCTTACCTAGAAAGCTGAAAAGGAAGGATGTGCTCTAAAAAGTCAGACGAGTCGCTGGGCTCGTCACCTAACCACCATATACAAGCAATCTGCTTATAGTCTTGCGACTGACTGCAGATTTATATTTAAAAAAAGAAAAAGTTATTTAAAATAAAGTTTGACACTATTGGGACGCGATAAAGAAGTGTAATGTTTTAGAAGTCTAATGGAAATATTTTACTTTTTTGATAAGATAAAACGCGGCGCTGAGATTTTCAATTTAATACAAAATGTTTATTAATGCATCTGGAAAAAATCTATTATCAAATATTATATCTTTTTACAATAATTTTTAATTGCAATTGTACATTTTAAATACCTGCCTAGATAACGTATTGTTTTTGTTTCAGTGAAAACTTAGACCTAAAACTGACACCGTACAAAGTACTCGCGACGAGTTCCCGCCACGGCTTCCTGCAGTACGTGGAGTCGGTGACGGTGGCGGAGGCGCTCGCGACGGAGGGCTCCATACAGAGCTTCCTGCGCCGACACAACGCCTCCGACGCCGCGCCCTACGGGATACGGCCGGACGCCATGGATACCTATCTGCGGAGTTGCGCCGGATACTGCGTCATTACTTATTTATTAGGTGCTTATTTATATAGTATTGTTAGCGTACTCGTGTAAAAGAGGGTACATTTAGGTGAAAAAGATGATAAAAGCAGTGGAACTGTGTCAATCGGTGGCTATTGCTTGTCGGCAACGGCCCCTATTGAAAGGAAACTAGTGTGAAGTATTGTTATTAGGTGATACATATCACTTATTGCAATTACGTAGTATCCCTTTCCAAATAGTTTAGAGACATATGTACGATGTGTGTTTTTATCGTGTTTTTTTTTAAACTATAACCGCTTCCGATTTCTAACAATATATACATTTTAATTAAGCACTATGAATCTGAGCCCGCCGGATCTTGAGGCCGGTCGTGGCGCAGCGGCACGAGGTGTGACTGCAAAACCGACTGGTTGTGGGTTCGATCCCCACTCGAGGAGATGAAATATTTACTTAAATTTATATTTCCATTTCTTCGCTCTGGTGTCGAGGTTAAGCGCGGCGTTGAGTTCTGCCACTCAACACGCAATGCCTCCAGAATTCGGCAGAAAGTGGGGAACGGAGTGTCTTAACACTAGGTTCCCTCTGCCTACCCTGCTGTGTGCGGGATACAGCGTGAAGCTAATTTATAATAATTTATTTTAATTTTAATCTGAGCCCGCCGCGACGCAGTGGTACTAGCGTGGGACTAAAAGCGACGGTTGTGAGTTCGATTCCTATTCGGGTGAAAGAGTTATTTAATATTTTCGTATCGAGAATTCAGTGGAAAGTGTCTAGTATAATTTCTATTACGTATTAAAATACGTAATAGAAATTATACTAAATAAATAAAAATAAATAAATCAGCTTCAGAGGGAACCTAGTGTTAAATCCATTCCCCACTTACTGCCGAAATCTGAAGACATTGCGTGTTGTGTGGCGGAACTCAACGACGCGCTTCGACACCAAAGCGAAGCAATGGAAATATAAATTTACATAATAATGGGAATCGAACCCACAACTAATCGATTTTGCAGTCACGCTTTGTGGCTCTGCGCCACGACTGGCCTCGAACTTTGCGCCACAACAAAAATAATACTAATATTTACAATAATTTACTAGGTGTTGGTGATCGCCATCTCGACAATTTACTCTTAACTCCGGCCGGAGCGCTATTTCATATTGATTTCGGTTATATACTGGGCCGGGATCCGAAGCCGCTACCACCGCCCATGAAGCTGAGTCGCGAAATGGTGGAAGCGATGGGCGGCGTGCACTCGGAACATTATCATGAATTTAGGAAGTTGTGTTATACTGCTTTCTTGCATTTGAGGAGGTTAGTTTTTTTGTGTTTGTGTTTTAATTATCTGTGGATTAAAACATATAAAAAAATTATATTCATATCAGTCATTACTAAGTGAAATATATTTTTAAATATATTTGTATTGAACTTTACACCTGCAACTAACCAAAGACGCTTATGTTTAACAAGAAAAATAAGTAATACATTAATTTGTTATAAAATTAATTAATTAATTTTTGTTTCTTATTTAAAAAAAACACAATTGTAACAAAAAAAATCTGAAAAGCCTTATGGTTCAGTGGTCAGTGCGTTTTTACGCAAAACATGAGTCGCGGATTCAAGTATATTATTTTTTTTATATTTCTATATATCTAAAATTATTTTTACGAGGCTGTTATATGAGTATAGGTTCGATTTCCGACTCATGAAAATGAAATATTTCATATTTTTAATTTTCTCACCCTGGTAACGGAGCAATGCTTCAAATATACGGCGGAAAGTGGGGAACGAAATTGTCCTAATGAGTAACGAAGTGTCTTAATACTAAGTTCCCAGGTTCCCTCTGCCTACCCTGCTATGTGCATGATGGTGAAGCTAAATATAAAATTTTATATTTTTGTAAATTATTTCAGACACGCCAATTTGATGCTGAATCTTTTTTCCTTGATGGTGGACGCATCAGTTCCCGACATCGCTTTAGAACCTGACAAGGCGGTAAAAAAAGTACAGGACAAACTTAGGTACGTTATATTTATTATGGTGATTCATCGTGTCGCAGTGGGGTAAGGTCTGATTGTAAATACAAAAGTAAGTTATGGGTTCGCTTCTCATTAGGAGGATTGGTATAAACCTCTAATGTTGTCAAGTACTTGAATATCGTATTTTACCCATTACAACAATCCAGCAACTCGATTACGGCACTATCACCCAGTCGCTACTCCCTAGTAGTGACACCACCTGGCACCAGGAATAGAATGGGTCAATGGAGTTCTTGGTCAACAGCTCTCAAGTTCCTATTGATGTCCTCTGGACGTAACGTGTGCTCTCTACGAGTTTCTCTATTCTCAGTTCAACTGAAAACTCCGCTCCCTGAAAAGACCTACACACACCTTAGGGAGAGCGCACATTGGTGACTTTTGTCAGGGTGACAATAAATTATTTGTCACTGTCATGTCACCATGCTTTTCGCGACTGCGCGCACTTGCGATGACAGTGACGATTTTTTTTACATTTGGGCATCTTTAATTGATAAAATCGATCTCGAAGAGATGGTTGTCGGTGCACCTATATTAAGAAATAGAAAAAAAAGCAAACGTAAAAAGAATAGTCGTTAAGGGGTTTGTCATAGAGCTATGGCCTCAATTCAATTTCGTCAATCAGTATGTCGTTGTCTATTTCATCTTCATTAAAACACACGTTTTGCCTTGGCGATGAACTTGACGCCATTCTTGAAATTAAAATTCGGAGCTGCAATGCAACACGCTGCTGTTTCTTGTTTATGCGGAAGACGACTAGTATGGAAACCGCAAGGAGGAGGGGGCAGTGACATTTAGTTTCTAATGCGCGCACGGGCATACAAACCTATGGACGCGGTGACAGTTGCGTCACGGGCGTGTTGCCATCCGCCGCGGACAAAAAATCATCCAATTGTCACGTATACAAATGCGCGCACCTTCATTAAGGGTGATGTACACGGTGACAGTGACGCAACAGTCACGGTGACAAAAATCACTAGTGCGCGCTATCCCTTACACTTGGTCCACATATAGGCAAAGAAAGCAAACCTTATCTCCAAAGGATATGGGAGAGGAAACAACTCACGCATACATACCATCAATGAATCTCAGAGATTAACATACGAGTCTGTAGCCATCATTCAAAATATATGAATAATGATCAGACAGATCAGATATATAGATTCTCCTCTTTCAATACATAAAACGCAGTTGTGTAATATACTCCATATTAAAATAATATCAAATTAGTAAAAATCACGAAAAACCAAAGGGAAGAAAGAGCAGAAAAAAGCATGGACGACAAAGTATGTTTTATTTAATATTAATAAAAAATATGGAATTTAGAAAAAATCTTTAAATGACGATAATCGCTCGTCTGCAAACTCGCACATCTGGAAACTTCGGACCTTGGAATTATAGGGTAGAATACTTAAAATTGACCTCTAACACAGCTCTACAATTATTCATGTATATTTACACATTTTAGTTATAACTAAAATTTCACTTTCTAAAATAAATATGAATTTAAAATATTCTTTGATTCCTGTCGTGGCGCAAGGGTACGACTGTAGAAGCGATAGGTTGTGGGTTCAATTCTTATTCAAAGAATTTAATATTTTCTGTTACCGCGCTCTAGTAATAAGGCAAAGTGCACCGTTGAATTCCTCTGTTTAAAACTTAATGCCTCCAGAATTCGACTAAAAGTGGGCGACAAAAGTGTCTTAATGGGAACGTAGTCCCTTATAACTATGTTATTAGGTTCCCTCTGCCTATCCTGCTATATGCGGGATATAAAAAAATATTTTGAATAAATTACACTTCAACTTAATTTTCACTTTCAGATTGGATCTCGGTGACGAAGAAGCTGTACACTATCTCCAGAATTTATTAGACATGTCAGTGACAGCCGTGATGGCGGTGCTCGTCGAACAGTTTCATAAATTCGCCCAATATTGGCGGAAATGATTCTTTTATATTTATTATAGTCAAATGGGGACAGACGCCATTTTTTATTTATATAAAATACCGACAATTGATTAAATTTTACAAGCATTATAATTTTTAAAAATACGTAATAAAAATGGAAATGCGAAAAAATAAATAAAATCAAATAAAAATGCACTATAAAATATATATTTTTTAAATTAATTTACTGAAAAAAATTATGAATTTTATCCTCTGTATAATGTGTCGATATAAATATAATTAAAAATTAACCAATTTGCTAATGGCTTCCTTATACTATTATTCGTCAAAATATTATTATTTATTGAGGCCAGTCGTGGTTCAGCGGCACGAAGTGTGACTGTAAAACCGACTGGTTGTGGGTTCGATCCCCACTAGAGGAGATGTAATATTTACTTAAATTTATATTTCCATTTCTTCGCTCTGGTGTCGAGGACAAGCCCGGCGTTGAGTTCTGCCACACAACACGTAGTGCCTCCAGAATTCGGCAGAAAGTGGGGAACGGAGTGTCTTAACACTAGGTTCCCTCTGCCTACCCTGCTGTGTGCGGGATACAGCGTGAAGCTGATTGAATTTTTTTTTTTTAATTATTATTTGTTTAATAACTTTATATTCGTAAATAATAAGATGATATGAACTTAAAATAAAAAAATAGGAATAAATATATATACTATATAATTGTGAAATTCACAATTGCTAAATTAGGCAAAGCCTGGGCTATAATAATTATAAATTTGTACATAAAAATTGAATAAAATTAAATAAAAAAAAATCCTATTATATGATGATGAATTCGAATCCATTACCTGTGGTTTAGCAACTACTACAACAATAAATGAAACCAAAATACAAGGTTTGTGTAATTTTATTAAATTACAAATAAAAAACATTATTTTTGATGATTGTGGGTTCGACGGGAAAGTATTTTCATTTAGCCAGCTGGTCTGATCGACAATGTGCGGAGCTGAATTCCGCCACTCAATACGCAATGTCTCAATTTTTTCTTTCTTTCTTTTCTTTCTCTGTATACCTTACTAATTGCGAGATAAAGTGTGAAGCTAAAAAAATGTGGTATATAATATATTGTGGGTTTAATAACATTAATGTTTTTTGTTGTATTTTTCCTGTTGTGTAAACTAATTTCCTTTTGTGTAAAACAAAGAGATATTTGACAGTTTTTGTTTAGAGGCCCACAGTATGTATGTAAAGTGTAAAATTGTAATTTTTACTGTGATATTTACAAATAAAATATTTTCTTAGTAAACTTATTTTCTTTTTGTGTGCCCAAGCATAAATTTAAAACATATTTTTTTAAACATTAAACGCGTTTATAAATTACATACAAACTCAATTTAGGTATATTAATTATAACTCAAAACTTTTTATGATAATACGTATCCTTAAACTTATATTATTTAGAACACATTTATCCTTTGTGAAGCTTAAATGGTAAAAAGCGTAAATAGATTTTGTAAAATATTATTATAATATGAAAATTTTTAACATAGTTTACAAAAACTTTACATTTATTTACTTACTATATACAAGTTGCAACACATACATTTATAATATCAGCTTTCGATAAAAACTTAATATCCCATATCTGGGAACATATCTGATAATATAAATAAATATAAATAAGTTGTAACAAAAGTATAAAAATTTCGACGGATTTCGTTTCATAACGAATGGCTTAGTGGTCGGAACACTTGGACGGTTTCCAAGAGGCGCGGGTTCAAATCCCACTACGTTTTAATATTTATACGTTTTCTAAAAAGTATTTTTCTTTCTTAGGTGTCGAAAAACACCTTAAAATTATTAAAAACATGTCTGATGTTTGAGTTCTTATCCTACTCAGGGAAATGTTTCAGGTTTATCTGGCACTGAGGCAATATATGTGACTGTCAAATCTACTGATTGTGGGTTCAATTCCAACTCGAGGAAATGAAGTTATTATTTAAATTTATATTTTCATTTCTTCGCTCTGGTGTCGAGGCAAAGCTCGACGTCGAGTTCCGACATTCAACACACAATGACTCCAGAATTTAACGGAAAGTGGGCTATGGAGTGTCTTAACACTAAGGCCCCTCTGCCTATTCTGATGTGAGTGTGAAGCTAATTTAATTTTTTATAGATTTATTTAGTTAATTTAAAATTGTTAATGTGTTAACCACAAGAGCCATATTAGGTAATAGATGGAGAATATTTGACATTGGCAAAGTGATGTGCTCAACTGCCACATTCCGAACACCATAATTAGAGAACAGAACAGAAGTGGAAAACAGAATGATTTGTCATTTAGTTCTCTCAATATCTTTTTTAAGGCTTTACAGCAAAACTTACTATAATTATATTACGTACTAAGTGCGGTATAAAACAAGAATTACGTATTAGCGGCCATTAAATCGCTTCCACAAGCAATATTATCACTTGCAATTATAATTTTACTATTAGTAGCAGTCTGTACTACATTACAAGCTGCTATTTCAGCATACGTAATTCCACCTACAACGTAAACTAAAACAGTCCTAGGATTCAATGAAATCGAGGATAGTTTACTATCATTTTTCAATATTTTTAACAAGCTTTTACCATCTTTTGAGCCAAAATCTAAATCATTCTGCAAGTTTAAGTTTGACAACTTCTCATTTAAAGTTTCAATGCCATTTTTTAAGTTATCTACAATGGAACCGCCTACTCTTAAGTCATTTAAGGCTGATAATTTGGTCAATACTTCCATAAAAGAATCCGAGGTTAATAGAGCATTGCATAGAACTGCAACAAGTGGTACATAACCTCCATTAAATACATAACTAGGTGATTTACCATCATCTGATTTAGATGGAAGCTGTTTTAGTTTGTTAGCAACCGTTTGAAATTCATTTTGCCATTTTGGCAATCTATCACTCAAAGTTCCCAAATTAGTTAAAGACAATTTGGGACTTGAAGGCTGAACTAATAGTCCAGCTGTAACTAAATTATTAAAAACATATAAAAATTTATAACCAAAAGCTAATAAATATTTATTTACAAGTGAATTGTATTCTTCATAAGACAAGCCTTGAGTTAAACTCAATAAGCACATTAGCCGTAAGCTATTATAAATATGTATGTCTGTCCCGAAATTCTCATCAACAAATGTGAAATTTGATTTCTTATTTCTGTTATTTAACATTTCTATCTCATTAAGTGTTAAATTTTCAAATTTATTATCCATTTCAGATATAATAGTCTCACTGGCCAACACATGATTCACTAAATTTTGTTTATATAAAGTAATTTGCTGTAATTTAGTTGCAACAAATTGTTTCATTTCTTGAATACCTAAAGCTTTTATATCCTCATTTTTTAACAACTTAGCCTTTGAGCTTAAAACACTAAGAACTTCAGAGAAATGTCTATGTTTTATTTCCCCATACAAATTGTCTATAGAACTATCAAGCATCATGGCTGTAGTTTTTGGTTTTGATGATTTAGTTTCTGAATTTACAAAATTTAATTTGCCACTTTTCATCTTTGTTTCTTTATTTATTTCTAGATGCCCACAGCTTATATCAAATATTTCACACAATAAACCACTGTAGGTAGCCGGTGTTAGTAAACTAGCAGCATAATCTTGATCTCTATCAATAACTATTAAGGCAGCTATATCCTGAGACTGATGATTAACAAAATCCCTTTCATAACTTTCATTATATACTTCTAATATATCAAGTACACTTGCAGACAGTTTGCCCAAAGATAACACACATTTTGGTTTTCCTGTCACATGAAATAAACTCCATAATGACATGGAAATACTAGATAGAAGAGAATGATTTTTTTCTACAAATAATTGTTTATACAAGAAAGGTAGTTCTAAGCTCAGTAACTGATCATCTAAATAAAGAAATTCCCATGAAAATGAATGTAATTGCACAATATCATATAGACCTCTGTTTTCTAGCATGGAATCATAAGTCGCTATCACTTTAGGCACTATTATAATATTGAAACATTTTGTCTCACTTAAAGATGAATTTTGACTCAGTATTGAAGATATTTGGTCCAAAACACATTTATATTTTAATGTGCAAGCTGAAATGAAATAGATACGGTTGACGTTTGTTGTTGCGCCCAATTGAGGATCCATTTTATATATTTTATCAACTCCATGTTGCCTGGAAATTTAAAAAAATGTTGTTCTATAATTTCAGAGTAAAATTACCTACCTAATGTATACGATAGCAATGAGAATGTAAAATCTTTAAAAAGAGATTACCTGAGCCAACTGACTCCACAAATTCTTTCCAAAGGTTTTATTAGTCTTGGATCTATTATTAAATCTGCTTTATCTCCACATTTTGCTAATATACATTTCAACTTATGCTGAGAAATCAAACTCAGCGACGACAATTTCAACGAAAGCGGTTGATCCATTATTTATTTTCTATACGAAAACAAAGTCACTGACATAGTGTTTACGTATTTTTTAAAGTAAATTATTGATAATTAAATTTTGATCATTACTTTAGTTGATGTGGTTTCATTATTTCAATAAATTGCACATATATTATATATCCTTCATGTGTTCTCTTCGAGAACTTTGGGAAGAAGTATGTCGTAAGTAAAATATGCCAAATGGCGACATTCGGCATATTTTAGAAAATAGAATATGCAAATAACTAATTGTCAATTTGCTTTAACTGTCAATGTCAATGTCAACGTAGAATCTTAATACATAGACACAACTCGTTTTGACGACTAATAAATCAGTTTAATATCATCTAAATGTAAATAATTTATAATAATATAACTTGAAACTATCTTGTAATATCCAATATTTATTTTATAATAACGTATACGTTGGTGATTATTATATAAATGTTTATATAAAGCTATAATATTAACAATTTATATAAGAATAGCAATGATAATAAAATTAAGCAAAGCTATTTAATAATAAATATAATTTTATTTTCAGAAATACCGCGAAAAGTTAACCTTGAAGGTCATTTCCGGTCATGCGTCGTCGTCGAGTTCGCAGTATCCTCCCCCCGCCCGCCGCCGCCGCGAAGTGCCTCTCGTCGTAAAATTTAATTTTGTGAAATGGCTGCGAGAATTATCAGAAAAATCGTAAGTTTGTAGATAGTGTTGTAATTTTATTTTATTTACAATATCCCGCATGCAACCCCCCTCACGTTTATCGTTTGCGCCGGCTCGTTTAATTTCTTTTGTCATCCAAAAATAGACTTATAGTTATGTCGAAGAATTACATAAATGCGCTTTTGAAGCCTTTTCGTGAGAGTAAAGTTGTCGAAAGCTTACTGAAATTGTTCGAGTCTGGATCAAATAAGTCCTCCGGAGGGGTCGCGAGTGTGAAAAATAAGGTTAACAAATATTTTATTATCCACTTTAATTTTAGTTTCGTGGTAGAGGTTATACAAAGTTTCTGTTATTGCTAGGTCCCAGCAGGACGAGCTGGTGTGGCGCAGTACAGCACGGGGGTGCGCAAGGTAACCCTCATTCCTGGCCATGGTATCGGCCCCGAGATCACCGTGGCCGTCCAGAAAATATTCGAAGCTGCCAAAGTACCCATTGAATGGGATGAAGTGGATGTCACAGCTGTTAGAGTAAGTGCCCATATGGTTTCTATTATGTTTTAAAACTTAACAAGTTGACTTTTAAAATCTAGTTCAATTTATAATAATTAAACTTTAATTTAAAAGAAATGCTGTGGATAAGGAAAACATTGTTTTACCTCGTTTTTTATGACAGAGAAAATTATTAAGAAAATGTTGAATATTCGTATATTAGTTCTAAATATTATTCAAAATTAAAATAAACATCTCAACAATTGTGCAAATATGTTTTTAAGACTTTAACATTCTTATTCTTTTTTCATTCTTATTCTTTAACATTATTCTAACGATTCTTAAACATTTTAAACATTATACTAATAAAAAAAAATTAAATCGTAGGGCCCAGATGGTAAATTCGGAATACCTCAACGTGCAATTGATTCAGTCAATGAAAACAAAATTGGTCTCAAAGGCCCCCTCATGACACCAGTGGGGAAGGGCTATAGATCTCTCAACTTGGCATTGCGTAAAGAATTCGACTTGTACGCTAATGTGAGACCTTGCAAGAGTTTGGATGGGTGAGTTGAAAAATACTCTTTTTATTTGTAACAATTATTATGTGATTTAGTTTATCTATGAGAAACTCTTGTTATGCAATGGGTCAGTCTGGTTATTTATGCTGCTTTGGTGAATTGGGAACGGAACTGAATAAGAACTGAAAGAACTATATAAACAGTAAAGTAAGGAAAGTGAATAACTTTTTTATTTTGTAATGATAGTGCAGTTTATAATATTCTTCTAACTATAAATTCAGGCAACATACAAATGACTTAAGTAGATTATTACTATAATAATAATATCATTATGTAATATTTTTAACAATATATGTTGTTTAATTAAATCGCTATTAATATATTGAAAGAATTATTTAAATATATATTTATTTACACTAATATACATATATATTATAAGTACATTTTTCTTGTATATTCTATAGAACAGAAAGACTTGTCATAATAATTATAATAATTGTTCAATATATATAGTATAAATTGAACTCAGAACTGAACCCTTTTGATGTTTTAATTGAGATGGGTTCAATTTATTTACTTTTCTTGTTACAATATAGTAGTATAATTTTTTATGCAAAGTTAGCTTGCAACATTTTAGACACCTTCTACATTGAATAGAAAGTTAAGAATGGAGTATCTTGGCACTAGACTCTCTTTTCTTATATTGTTATATGTTGCGTGTGCATAAAGCTAACTAACATTTTCTTTTTATTATCATTTTTATTTTTGTATATTGTATTTATGATATGATTTTAACATATATTTAATATTTTTAATTATTTTCCATATAAAAACTATGTAGATTAGATTATCTTACTGTTTGGTTCTTTCATATTCTATGTTAAATTAATATTAATAATAATTGTTTAAACTAATAACATTACCATTTCTTAAATTATACAATTTTATAATGACCAATGATTAAATATTAAATTCCTTATTGTTATATCTTACTATATTAGAGATTGATCTAATTCAACAGTTTTTTTTAATCTAATGTGATAAATAATTATCTTTAGGTTGGCAATGACTTTTATAAATTTAATACAAATTTTGTTTCTACATGTATAGTGAATAGAGGCTTACTATAGATTGTAGTTTTATTCTTAATTTATTAATTCGTTCTGACCATTTCTGACCATTTAGCCATAAGTTCTCATCAAACTACATCGAATTTTGCATACACTTGTTACAACTTATTTATGTTGTTAACCTCTGATTGTATACGCGATGGTTGTGGGTTCAATCCATATGAGAGGTATTAAGTTATTTTCATTTCTGGCAAGGCAGAATGAAACATTGACTCCCACTATTCTATTCCTCCCTTGTTTGAAAAATGACTTGCATTTTTTTTGTTAGTTTCACGCTGTATCCCGCAAATAGTAGGACGGGCAGAGGGAACTTGGGAACCTAGTATTAAGACTCCGTTTTCTATTAACTCACTTGAGTTCCACGCTCTCTGTCGAAGTATCATTGTGAGGCATTGCGTAATGAGTTGTGGAACTCAACGTCGAGCTTTGCTTAGTTACCATAGCGAAACCGTTGCACAACTCTCTATTCTCTTAGCTGACCACACTCGCGTTGCGGCTATACGCAGTTTTATGGGGGTCCTACCTAGGTCCCTCTAGGATGAGGGAAGTCAACATCCATTATTCAATTTGATACTATTGAAAAATCTTACCTCCGTCTCCTAGTCTCATCCCATAACCCAGTAACCAGTCCTAATTTAAACTCCCAATAGTCCCAATTTAGTTTTCCATACTTTTCATAGTTCCTCTGGGCAAACTCATGTGGTTACTCAAAGACGGTTTCCGGCCGATACGTCGCAGTGAAACATTTTTTATTCCTTAATGAGGCATCTACTTGTTAGGCCTGTGTCTCCAGGCAAGCCTTCTAAAAGACCTAGTTTCTTTGGACCCCAGGTTCTTGCATTAGATCCTTGAAAGAGAATAATAAAATAATAAATGTGACAGCGGCACAAAGTGTGATTGTAAAACCGACTGGTGCGTTCGATCCCCACTCGAGGAGATGAAATATTTACTTAAATTTATATTTCCATTTCTTCGCTCTGGTGTCGAGGTTTAGCGCGGCGTTGAGTTCTGCCACTTAACACGCAATGCCTCCAGAATTCGGCAGAAAGTGGTGAACGGAGTGTCTTACACTAGGTTCCCTCTGCCTACCCTGCTGTGTGCGGGATACAGCGTGAAGCTGATTTATTTTTTAAAGAAACAGAACATATCCCTGTGCCCTGTGTGCGGGATACAAAGTGAAAAAAGCGGTGACTGACCCACGTCATTAAAAACGTAACGTAATTTTTTGTCTCGAGTACAATGCCCTCTCAAGAAGTAAAAAGAAACTTGTATACATACATATTTACATTTTTTTTAAACATTTATATGAAGAAATACATTAATTATGAATTATGAAACTTAATGCGTTGTTAAATAAAACGGTTTATTTTTTTCGTTTAAAGTGAAACATGATGCTTAAGAACTTTTTGTTTTTTTTTCTATTAATCTATTTTCTCACATCGTTAATTTATTACATAAAGTAAATTTACATATTTTTTTCGTCTTTATGTATCTTCCACAGTATAGTGCACTTATTTTAGAATCATTGACATTACATACCTATATTTGTATATAGTATTTATTAGTAACATTTTTCTTTTCTTGTAAAGGGTGCGCAGGGGAACCTAATCTTAAGACAATGCGTCCCCCGACTTCCGCCGCTCGAGGCATTGCGTGTTGACTAGCGCAACTCAATGCCGTGACTTGCCTTGTTACTAGAGCGAAGAAATTAATAAATATTTTTTTCCCCAAATGGGAATCGTTGTCCCAAATGGAAGTTTTTTTTTACCTATTTATCTATATTAACATTCCCGTAGCGGAGTTTGGACCGACTACCATCGACCTACAGATCCCCTAAGTCACAACTGCGCCATAATACCGTCGAAACTATTACATAAATCGGTAAAAAGATTAAAGTTAAGCAATGACCGTGAAAACAAGTACTCGTGCGAAAGATAAAAATGATTCATTGAAGTTCGTTAATCTCCACATATCTTTTTCTCGTGACGTCCGTTTGTTATCCGTTTGTGATTTTATTCTTTTGTCATTCAATTAAGGATTTTTTTCCGTGTTTTCCGTGTAAAATTATTTTTTGTTACTCTCCGCCCTACATTTTTTTTTATTATTTTAAAATAATATGTTTTGAGCCAAGTGATGTTTGTAATATTATTTCAAAGGTATCATCGCGCTCGTAATATGTAAAACGTAATTTTTTATTATCTTGTTGTTGTGGGGATCTAGTTAAAATACCGACTGTTGAAAAGCACGAGGAGGCCTCGAATTGCAGATAGTTGTCGAGTCGAAAGAGGTATGCAGAGAGAGCGTAGCTTTTGGCATTCCGTACTCTCTGGCTCCGTTCCAGTACCCCTGAAATCTCGAGGCATTACGTGTTGAGTGGCGGAACTCAACGCCATAAATGCGCGCTGTAAAGAATTTTCTAAACATTATTAGATAAAAAAAGAAAATCTTACTGAAAGCCATTTAATTTTTTTGACCATTTCTAAGTAAAATTGATATAAAAATGCGTTCCATTTAATTGCACATCTAACACAACTTGTATAATATAAAAATATTTGCAATGTTTGTATAAAGTATAAGTATATCAAAGAACAACATATTTAATTATAAATATCCAGCAATTTTTTTATCGCATTCTTTTTATTAAATGAATCGGGAAATCCCCTAAGTAAGTATACTCGTATAAAGTTCAACAAAATACCACATAAATACAGATTAATAATTCTTAAAAACCAATTGGTATACATATTATAATAAGTTTTCTCAGAAATATGAATCATTTGGATTTTGTACGCATTATCTTTATAAAACAGAAGAGTTGTAAATTTTAGTAAAACATTTGAGGATCAAGTAGGAAAAATATAAATATAACAACATCGCTATTAACGCTGTCGTTGCAGAGTTACATATGTGCCTGACCGAATAGTACCAATGGGCGTGGGTTCAAATCTCGTTTGAGGGATTTGATGATTATTCTGATATTTATGATTTTAAATGAATGTTTATAAGCTAGGAAATGTAAATAATTCATTGCCTCGATTGGAAATTGAACCCACAACCACTGCGATTACAGTCGGATGCTGTACCAATAGCACTACATGACGACATTGATTTTTTATTACATTAGTTTATACATAAATAGTAAGTTGATATTGGTATTTCTGAAAGTAAAATAATCTTATCTAAGCCATATCTGGCCGTCACGCTAAGCCTTGCTATTAAATAAATCATATCAATGCATAATATTTTCGTTTAGATTTCTTACAAATCTTTTATCTATACATATAATAAAATTGTAACTGAATTGTCTGTACATGGAAGATATAAGAGTAATAAAATCCAAAACAATTATTTTTTAAGTTTTTGTTTGTTTGTCTACACGTTTGTGCACGCTAATCTCCGAAACGGCGTCACCGATTTACATATAGTTTTCACAATTTTATTATGGCAATTTTCTCTATACATTTATACATTAAAACAAACAACCTGTGTTTGTTTTATTTCAGATTCATAAACAAAAAAATTATATAATATAAAAATATGTTTAAAGTATAATATAAAAGTTATAAAATATTTTGTTTCACTAAATGGCTGTACCTAACTACCTAAATAACAGTTTAATAAATTGTCTGTAAGTTTCGTTTTGAATGTATTCTTTAAAATGATAATTTTATTAGAACGCAAAAGTAATTCGGATTAGTTCATAAATAATTTTGTACTTCAAGCGGGCGAAGCCGCGTCCGGATCGCAGGTTGATAAAATAAAATATCGTAAAAAATATCTTGGATTTTAGTATTAATGGATTATTTTGAGGATTTGTTATGTTGTCATAACATTTACATTCAATATTGTTTTTTGTCCTTTGATTACTGATGCATTTTTCATTTTTATTGTGTTTATGAAAAACACAAATTTTCAAAATATGAGTAGAAATCCGTGTAGTAATTTCAAAGAATAAACTGAAAATTATAGATATAAACAGTAGATAAAAATAGTCACGTATTAACAATCTTATCGATGATATAATAAATCGAAATATCCAAATATTTATGATTTATCCTAACTCTTTCTATGTAAATTTTGAACTAAAAACCTAACTAGGGTATAGCCAAACTAACTAACTTACCTAGGATGTAGTAGAGCGGTGATTAAACTAAATCTAGTGCACTACATCATATAGGGCGTATACGATATAGTGCACTAGATGTATCTACCCTAAACTTAAAAATAGTAGTTTGGAACGTCTTATTTATAGTTGTCTAGCCTAGTGCATTAGAAATATTGGAGTGTGATTCCTACTTAAAATTTCTAAAATACAAAAGACTGGAGGTTTAAGAAACTATAGTCCGATCGACGATTTGTGGTTATGCCCTGAAGATAAGCTTTCCGATTTTTTTGTATTGTTCACTAAAAAAACCCTAAAATTAAATCTGCGCAGCTAACTTTAGGTCACAACTCGTCGACCGTACCTCATTTAGTTGAAACAGTGATAAGAAACATTATCTTCTAAGTAGATAACGTAATTTTAAATATACCCTCTAAAATTCTATCTATCGACCCTCAAAAATTAAAGAAAAAAAAATTTTAAACCTACATACACAAAACACAGTAAACTAACCAAAAACTTGTTTTCCAGTATAAAAACACTATACGACAATGTAGACGTGGTCACCATAAGAGAGAACACAGAGGGCGAGTACTCGGGCATCGAACACGAGATCGTCGACGGCGTGGTGCAGTCCATCAAGCTGATCACTGAGGAGGCCAGCAAGAGGGTGGCGGAGTTCGCCTTTCAATTTGCAACGGAGAACAAAAGAAAGAAGGTGACGGCTGTACACAAGGCTAATATTATGTGAGTATTCGTTTTTAGTGTTAGTTCGATGCTTGGTTAGGGTAAACTGTGTAATTTTTTATTTTAATCGTTTTGAAGGTTTTGTGGGACATGACATTATAGTAAAAATTTAAAGTATTATCTGTTTAATTTAATAATCGTCAATTTCCCGCAAAGAAAAAAATATTTTTCTTGTTAAGTAAGTAGTAAAGTAATAAGAACACGCTATTTTACTTTTATTCTTGATAATTACTCTTAAATACTATAATTACTAGCTTCTTACTACCGCCATTAAGTTATTTAAGTTAAACATTTAGCAACACAAAATTGTTTTCAATTGAGCAAAAGTAAAATTGAATTGGCTCTATTCCAATTTTACGGCGTATAATTTAATATGCGTTTGACATTCGTAACAAAAGTTATTGATTGATCTTTTAATTTGTAAACAAAGAAAAATATTTTTAGTTTTAGTTATATAATTATGAGATATTTTCAACATTTCTTTTGTTATTTTTTTTTTTTTTGGATCTCTTGTTTATTATAATAGTATCTTATTTTTTTCTGTTCTCCAGAGGTCTTTAGAGCTGTTTAAGAAAAATTGTCTTGACAGACGTACAGACAAACAGAAACATAGGTTTCTGTTTTTTAGTTTTTAGCTTTTCTTTTCGCCTATTTGGCTAGTCTTCCTTAAACAGACAAAAAGCAGAGAAAGGAATAAAACATCACTTATTTAAACTTTTGTTAGTTTAAATAAGCCGTTTTAAATATACATTAAGATTTACACGACAGTTCTATTAGCGTCAATAGAGACGAACCTAATACGACACTATTATATCGTATCGCTTCATGTCGAGGCCGAAACGTTACCTTCGTATATAATGTTACAAGGTCCTTTGTAGGTACTTTTTAAATAAGCATTGCTTTGAATTTTACCATGTTTTTATTTAATATGAAACCTAAATTTTTTATATAATACATCTTTCTTCAGCTTCACGCTGTGTACCGCACAGCAGGATAGATAGAGGGAAATTGGAATTCTTTTTTTTTTTTCAATTTTACTTGGAAAATTGTAAACAATTTTGTGTTGTTAAATGTTTAACTTAAATAACTTAATGGCGGTAGTAAGAAGCTAGTAATTATAGTATAGGACCTTTAATAAGTTCTCGCTGTTTTTTGAAAGATGACGTTGCGGCACTCTGTGCATGGAATTTCGTACGGTAACGAATCACCAAAGTAGTACTATAGGTAACCTCAAATTATAGTAGAATAGTGTTTACTACAGTGTCAACTACATATTTATTTTCCCTTTGTGAAAATATGTACTTTTGTGCCAAATAAAGTGTTTTTGCGGGGAATTTTATTGCACTGCTTTATTCAGAAAAAATCTGCAGCAGAAGCACACAGAATTCTCGTTGAGACATATGGTGACAATGCTTTGTCGAATACAACGTGCAGAGACTGGTTTAGGCGCTTCAAAAGTAATGATTTTGACCTTGAAGACAAAGAGCGTTCTGGAGCACCGACAAAATTTGAAGACAAAGAATTGGAGGCATTGCTTGAAGAAGATCCATGTCAGACGTTAGTAGAGCTCGGGAAAACGTTACAAGTAGATGCGTCAACAGTTTCAAAACGTTTAAAAGCGTTAGGAATGATCCAAAAGCAAGGGCATTGGGTGCCGTATGAGTTGAAGCCGAGAGACGTAGAACGACGTTTTCTCATGTGTGAATTGTTGCTTCAACGGCAAAAGAGAAAAGGTTTTCTGCACCGTATCGTCACTGGGGATGAAAAGTGGATTCACTACGACAATCCAAAGCGAAAAAAATCGTGGGGCATGCCGGGTCACGCATCAACATCGTCGCCAAAACCAAATATCCATGGTTCTAAGCTTCTTCTCTGCATTTGGTGGGATCAGCAGGGCGTAATTTATTATGAGCTGCTTAAACCTAATGAAACTATCACGGGAGCTCGCTATCGACTTCAGTTGATGCGTTTGAGTCGCGCTCTGAAAGAAAAGCGGCCACTATACGAGCAGACGCACGATAAAGTGATTTTATTACATGATAATGCTCGGCCACATGTGGCAAAACCAGTCCAGACTTACCTGGAAACACTTCAATGGGAAGTTCTACCCCACCCGCCGTATTCACCGGACATAGCCCCCTCCGATTACCACTTGTTTCGGTCGATAGCGCACGGTTTAAGCGAGCAGCGCTTCCATTCTTTTGAAGATACCGAAAAATGGCTTGATTCCTGGATTGCCTCGAAAGATGAGTCGTTTTTCCGACGGGGGATTCAATTGCAACCAGAGAGATGGGAGAAAGTGGACTCTAATGATGGACAATACTTTGAGTAATGTCATTGTAAGCATTATATTTTAAATTATTTTTTTTTAAACAAAAAAAAACACGCGAGGACTTATTCAAGGTCCTAATATATATTTAAGAGCAATTACCAAGAAAAAAAATTAGTGTGTTCTACTTAACAAGATTTTTTTGCGGAAAATTGACGATTATTAAATTAAGACAGATAATACTATAATTTTTTACTATAATATCATGTTCCAAGAAACCTTTAAGACACTTCCGTCCACCCCTTTCCACCGAGTTCTGGAGGCATTGCGTGTTGAGTGGCGGAAGTGTTTGGCTCGACACCAGAGCGAAGAAATTAAATATTTATTTACGTTTATATTTTCATTTCCTCGAGTGGGGATCGTATCTTACAACCAGTCGATGTCACACTTTTTGCCCCTGTGCCACGACTGGCCTCTTCCAAAACTGGCGTTTTCTAAAACAATGTTTATTAAAGAAGATTGAATTAGTTTAATTGTTTTTTAAGTCCATAATAAATATTTTTAAGCCAGATTAAAGCCAAACTATACAAAACAGTTTTTTTTATATAAATCGAGGACTATTAATGTGCATCGGACATGCTCCAAATACATTAATAAAACAACCTTAAACAATATACTTTAAGTTTATGACAGTATTTTTATCGAAAGCAATTTAATTTTATTATGTTAATAATATTCCTGACAGGAATATTTCATCGTCGTGTAGTTGAAATACTTTCGACTTCGATGCTATATACGTATCATATGATGGTTGTGGATTCGATCCCCACTAAAGGCAAATTTTATATGTATTTAAATTGTTTCATTTCTTCAGTTTGATCAGTCAAACCATGGGCCACTCTACCTAACATGCAAATTTTGTAAAGTGGAGAACATGGTGTTATAACAGTTGGCTCTCTTAGCTGTATGCAACAGTTGCTTAAAGTTAAAAACGTACGTAATTGTGTTAACGTAAGACAAAAAACCGTTTTTAGTCTAGGAATAGAATCCACAATCATTGCAAATATTTAGATACTATTTATATATATTTATATGTTTTTACTCAAAATCTTAATATTTTTAAACGACTTCAAAAAGGAGGAGGTTCTCAATTCGTTTTATTCCAAATTGTTATATTTTTAGAGTAATATTCCTATATAAATGTTCCCAGGCGTATGTCCGACGGTCTGTTCTTGAGGTGCTGCCGCGACCTCGCCACCAAATACCCCGATATCAAGTTCGAAGAGAGGTATTTAGATACTGTATGCTTAAATATGGTGCAAGATCCGTCTAAATTTGATGTTTTGGTAAGTATTAAATGTCTTTTATTGATATAATATTAAGTCATCAATTGTATAGTACCTTATCTTCTTACTGTATTAATATATTATATTTAGAAACCTGAAAGTATGGAATGCAGTGTTTCAGCACTATGTAACCTCCGCCTACCCTGCTATATGCGACCATTTAAACATATAATTATTTCCTGAATTACAGGTGATGCCAAATCTGTACGGAGATATCATGTCCGACATGTGCTCCGGTCTTGTAGGCGGATTGGGCCTCACGCCGTCCGGCAACATTGGAAAGAACGGCGCTCTGTTTGAATCTGTGAGTATATTTTATATTTATATATAGATAGTTCTTAGATTTAATTATAAATATACGTTTTGGGTATAAGGTTTAAAAAATAATGTTCATAATTTTATAGTTTTTACATTTAATTATAAATATACATTTTGGGTATACGATTTAAAAAATAATGTTCATAATTGTTTTGTATATTGGAATTGAACCTGCTATCTTTGGATATGTTAGGATACATATGCATATTGAAACTATTTTTCTCTTTGAAAGAAGATAGAAATTTTATAGAATGTAACAAGATTTTATTTACCAATTAATCTATACATTATCATTAGAGCATAAAAATTTTAGAGTAGTCTTCTAAAAATAACGACTTTATAATTTTTTTGACATAGTGCAGTAGCGTTTTAGCAAATTATTCTAATGATTTCCTAAAACGCTAGGACGATAGGTGGACGACCCAAGAAGTACAGCTTCAAATCCTGCAATGTTAATTTTTTTTGACTTTTTAAAAAATTTAAACTATTTTTAAAATATATAACGAGTTTTCGTACAATTTTACGATAGATATTTTAATAGAATCTGAATACAACTGTAGGTTTTATGGTTTGATAAGCAGCGATCAAATATCCGATGTGTTTATCTCAAGTATGATTCAAATACACTCTTTATAGTATTATGCAACTATAAGGATAATTGAAATAAAAATAGCCTCGTACTTAATGTTTGAAAAGTATGTATTTATATACTGTTTTTATCTATCTATCTACTATCAGCTTCACGCTGTATCCCGCACACAGCAGGGTAGGCAGAGGGAACCTAGTGTTAAAACACTCCGTTCCCCACTTTCTGCCGAATTCTGCAGGCATTGCGTGTTGAGTGGCAGAAATCAACGCCGCGCTTAACCTCGACACCAGAGCGAAGAAATGGAAATATAAATTTAAGTAAATATTTTATCTCCTCGAGTGGGGATCGAACCCACAACCAGTCGGTTTTACAATCACACTTCGTGCCGCTGCGGTTCAACTGGCCTCTACTCTCTCTGGTATTTATAATCGACAGAAATATAAATAAGAAACAAATATCTTATAAATAGCGGATTACTTTAAAAATTGTGAAGGCATAAGATAAAATATGTGGAATTATCCGTAATATTTTTAAAGTATCTTATTTTTCATATGCAGTACTATAAATAAAATAATAGTAGTAATGGGAAAGCATAATTTATGCCATATTTATTTAGATATCTAAAAAAAGGAATATATTGTTTTGCAGAAACGAAAGATCATTTAATATATACTACTTATGTCCTAGAGAAACAAAATTTTGTTTGTCACATGATTTTTCAAAATGTATTCAAAAAACCTTGTTATGTAATATAATTAAAAATAATAAAAAAAATGAATTAGTACATTTTTTGTAAGTGTGAGAAAAAATAAACATCGTTTATACAAAAAAGTGATTATATTAATAAGTTAAAAAGAAGTGACTACAAAATAATAAAAAATGTAAGTCTTCTTTAAATATGAGTGTTGGTTTAATCTAACAAAAAGAAAATGGGAGTGGACGATACTAATCCGTGCATGTGACATGCATGCATGTCATTGTGAATGTTTTTCATATGCATATGCTTGTTTTATATGCTAAAGTGTATACACACTTGTGTGTCCAAAAAGAGTTTTATTTATTCTTGTCTGAATCATTTAGAATTTTTATAAAGTTAATATTTAATTTGAATATCAAATGTTATAATTACACTATTTAATATTTCTTATCAAATTAAATTTATTTTTCTCTATGAGAAAAAACTATAGAGTGGCTTCAAGAGTTTTTTTGTTAATATTTTTTTATGCTGCTCAATAGTTTTATTTTAAAAAATATACAAAAATCTTTACTGTGTATCTCTGCAATTAAACATTGATTCTTTCTGGTAAAAAAGACTTAGTTTTAAAAACTACCATTTAAATTATAATTACATATTTGCCTTCATTTCTGACAGTTATTAATATAAACAAAATTTTAAAAGAATAATAAATAGCACATAAAGCATCATAACAGAAGGAATCAATTACTATACTTGAATGTTGGACACGAAAAAGTGTTAATTGTAATAACATGTCCTATGAATGTTAAACGAAACTAACATAATAAGGAAATTTAAGTTTTTTTTTATTCAAAGCATTTTTAATAAAATCTTTACACTAAAATAAATTGACATCAATATTTATTTTAAATCATAAAATAGTGAAAACTCAAATTTCCACACGAAACCCACAGATTATATGCAAAATAAATTATTAACTGTCATTCCATACTAACATTACAGGTGCACGGGACTGCCCCGGCAATAGCAGGACAGGACAAAGCCAATCCCACCGCCCTGCTCCTGTCAGCGGTCATGATGCTCCGTCACATGCAATTGTATGACATCGCGAACAGAATTGAAGCCGCGTGCTTCACGGTGCTGCGGGAAGGGCAAGTTTTGACAGAGGATTTGGGCGGGAAAAGCACTTGCACAGACTACACTAATGAGATTATAAAGAATTTGTAGATCTGTTCTAGTTTTTTCTTTTTTTTTTGTACGTCGCTGTTGTTGATATATTTTTTTGGTATAACTAAGATCTTACGTTATACAGCCTTTCTGTATTATTATTATTAATTTTGAGATGTTTTGCAAACAGTATTATTTTGTAATGCGATTTATCTTATATAAGTATTTTTTTACATAGTATATATCAGTGTATCATTTGTAATTGCATTCAATTTAAGACAAACAGCGACAGAAATTAAGTAGAAAATTAGAAAAATTAGATCAATTGATTAACTATTGATATTATGTTGGAACCAAATAATAATATGAATAATTAAATAAATATATATAAATTTAAAAAAACTGCCAGATTCAGAAACGTTATGAACTTACCTTTTTTAGTATATGATTTTGTAAATTATTTTTTTTAGTATCCAACATTAATTGTAAGTTATTTATTTTGAGAAATGTTACCATTAAGCATTTATTTTATTTTAATTTTAAAGTGATATACGGCTGTTTACACTTTAGATAGTTCTCATAGCATAGTTGAATTATAGTAATAAAAAATTACTAAAAAAAACTAACCAAACAGAAAAATATTGTTTGTATGTCTTCAATAGATTGTTTGTGCAAATAATTATTTGTAATTTGACATTCCTAAGACAATTTCATTTTTGGTTTGAAACAATAGTTGTAGGCTATTATCCATTTTGTAGAAGTATTTCCACCGCCTGGTTATCATCTAAAATGCCAATATATCAGAATGGAAAGATGCTAGCAACATAAATAAGTTGTAATAACCATATAAATTTCAATGTAACTTGATATGAATGTCTTAGTGGTCGGAGAGCTAGAATAGTTTCCAAGAGGCGCAAGTTCAGATCCTCCTAGTACTAATGACAAAATTGTAAAAAATGTTTGATATGCATTGAGAATTGGAAGAAAAGTCTTATTTTAAAAAATTATGGCCTAATGTCTGTAAAATTAATTACATTTTAGACATATGATGTTAAATTTCAGACAGACTTTTTGTAATATTGACATTTAAAGATGCCATATGCAACAGTATTTATTTTTATTGTAATTTAATGTTATTTGGGGTTCGATTCCTACTCGGGAATATATGAATATCTTTCCATTGAGTTCCACCACTCAACAAGCTCGGAAATCGGAATGGAGTGTCTTAACACTAGGTCCCTTTCTCTGCCTTCCCTGGGGAATGCAGGTACACCGTGAAGCTGAAGAAATGTATTATTTGCTAGTATGGTTCCTTATATGTGATTTTCTTTACCATTTTGCAATTTACATGTATTTTTAAATAGTTTACCAAGTTTTGAGTAAAATGTGTTTGTCGTTTTATTGATATTATCTTATTTATTTTTATGTTCAGATTTGATCTGACAATAAAATTACTTAATTGTGTACTTTATTCAAGTGTTCCCTTAGATAATGATTAAATGATTGAAAATAACAATACTGTTTTATTCGAATAAAATGTTTCTTTCTTATTGTGTTTCAATTAATATTACTTTAAGTTAGCAAATATATGGAAAATTGTTGCTGGTTTCATCTTCATAGTCATTAACTGGATGGCCCAAATGATAAGTCTTATTTTGTGCGATAGGTGTAGGTTAGATTCACAATTTACAAAAGTTAAATAGGCATGTTTCCTTTTTTGAAATAAAACCGCTAAGAAACGACTCAATCGAATTATAGCTAAGAAATATTTGTTTTCGTCTAATTTTAAAATAACTATGTTTAATACAAATTATGATTAATAAGTTTTTTGTGTCTATAAATAGGCTTATAAATAAGTAAATAATAAAAATAAGAACAGTAGGCATTTGATATCTCAATAAGAATGTTTTTTGTTGTTCATTTTTATACAGATAATATATAATTTTAAATATTCGAGTTCGCCAATAGTTAAGTCCGTTGTAGTATAACAGTGTTATTGAAATTAAACTATTTAACTAGATTAATCGCGTATATTTAGTATTATACATTTTCTACTACCCGTAACCACGGACTACTGCAAAGTGTTCGAAATGTCGGGTTTCTAAAAACGTATATTACTAAATATACTCGATTAATCCGGGTAAATCAAAGATCTTACTAATGTTATTTAAATTTTTAAAGCAAAAAAAACTACTTACCTCTTTTGAATAACTTTAAAATGGTTGTGTCTTACTACATTAAGTCAGCGTTACGATACTTAAATAATATTTTATATATTATTTAAGCAAGTATATAATTAATAACTGTGTGCAGATATTTACTTTAAAATACACCTAATAAGTACGTCAACTATTAATATAATATATTACAAATTAATTATTTAAACGATTTCCAGGTGCACGGAACAGCACCCGACATCGCCGGTAAGGACATGGCGAACCCCACCGCCCTATTACTATCAGCCATAATGATGTTACGGCATTTACAACTCAACGAGCACGCTGATAGAGTACAAAATGCGTGTTACGAAGTACTACGTGAAGGAAAGTCTTTGACTGGCGATCTGGGTGGCACTGGGAAATGTAGCGAATACACTCACGCTATTATTTCAAAATTAAAATAAATTATTTAAATGCCCCTAGTCTTACCAATCTTTATTGGATAAAATAATAAAATTGTTACCACAGTTATAGGCATAATGGCCTTATGGTCATAGGCAATATAGTATTATTTTAGTTTTTTTTTAATTAGTGACAATCACTATATTAAGCTAAAATTTCACGTTTGTAATCAAAGACGGTAACTTTATTTATTGACATGTTATTCTTTTTTGTTCTCCATTAGGACCAAACTTTTGACCTTATTTTTTATTATAAACTGTTTTTGTTATTTCGTTATAAAACAATGAATACAATTCAACATTAAATAAACAATATCAAAAATGTTGTTTCTTTTTTTTACCCTTTTTTATCACATATGCACAATATCTACTTTATATAGTTAATGTTATTTTATGGGAAAAAATTGAGTATATGAATTTTCTACTTATGCTATGAGTAGCATTCGTTTTTTAATTATCATGAGTGCTTAGGAAAATGAATTCTTCATTTCTTCGTAAAAAAATTATTAATAATACTTTATACATTGTTATACGCATCATATTTGCCAATAAATAGTTTTACTTAATATATAGAAATAGGAAAACCAAACATTATCTTTATGTAATAACGATATGTGCTTCAGGCATGTCTGTAGTAACCTATGTAGGCATCATATCCTTTACCCATTAATGTTTGTAACCAACGCATCACAGTCTTTGTGCGAACTGTCTATTTAATTATTGCTTTTGGTACGCCGTGGTACACAAGGCGACGCGGAACTATTTATAAAGAGGCCTTGTGACACGTTGTTCTCATTGTTGGTAGCTTCCATGGTAACCAGTCCAAGGTCAGAACTTTTCTTGGCCTTCTAAAGCCCGGTGACGCTGTAGCGGCCAATAGGGCCAACAACATACTGCTTATTCGAAAAATTAAAAAACAAATAATTATAAAGTAGAGAGTAAGAAAGTATGTGGAGTGATTACCATTGTACTAGTAATAAATAGTGACTACGCTCCGTTCTATTCCTTTATACCCTTAAGTTATGAAAGGTATAAGGGAATGCAACGTTATAAATATAAGAAATTGGATATTTAAAAATTTAAATATATATCTACGGTAAAAAACATTGACATCTATAGACAAGACATTATTGCGTCATTTCCGTCAGCTGTAAGCAGATGAAATTTTTTGAATAAGGTCATGTAAAAATAATTATAATGTTTTATAATAAATAAATGAATGTGAAAAGAAATAGAATTATATATATTTTTTATATACACATTTTTTTAATAATATCAGAATTATATGTTTTATGGTAATAATAATTTTATGTTTATTTGTGGTTAATGTCAAATCTGACAGCGTCAAGTGTCACCTGGGATTATTTCAATGTGCATGTAGTCGCATGTTGTTTACAAAACTATAACCTATTACAATAAAATGATAATGTGCATTATTATATATTAAACAATATAAATTTCACTTAAAATGGTTAAACGCGTGAGTATTATTTCAATTATTTGCATATATATATTTTTATCATTGTCTTGACTAAAACAAATTATCGGAATTACCTTTTAGGAATTAAAAAGTTCTGTTTCGGAAGATGATGGGGAATCAAACATTATCATTGAAAATGGAAAACGACCAGTGGAGTCTGGAAATAAAGATGGCAAGAAACGTATTAAAACTAAAAGTTTATATAGGCAGCCAACTGCCAACGAGATGAATAGACTTCAAGAAACTGAGACCTTATTTAATTCTAATCTGTTTAGACTACAAGTTGAGGAAGTATTGCAAGAGGTTAAGGTGAAAGAAAAAACGCTGAAACGATTTCAAGAATGGTTTACAAGCTTCAAAACACACTTGCTATCAATTCCTGAGGGTGAAATAGAATATGATTTGTCGGAAAAAGCTTTTGCTAAACAGTTAACAGTAAAATTACCATTAAGCAACACACTTGATAAAATTAAAGTTATGTTTAAATTTCATAAGTTCAGTGATGTACAGATTGTGGGTTCATACAGTTTAGGATGTTCTATTAACTCAAAAGTAATTGTTGATTTACAAATAACAGTCCCAGCAGAAGTTTACACAAAAAATGATTCGATAAACTACAAATATCATAAAAAGCGTGCTGCATATTTAGCAAATATAGCTTCACATTTATCCAACTGTGAAGTAATAGAAAATCTACAATATTCATTTAAAAATGCAGGTGAAACTAGGCCAATACTTGTAATTAAACCAAATGGAAAACTTGCCAATCATATAGCTGTTCATTTAGATGTTGTTTGTGATGTTGAAGCTTTTAAGTTCCATAGATTTAGTCCAAATCGTAACAATGTGAGAGAATCTTGGATATTATCAAAGGAAAATCAAGAAAATAATGAAATTGGGTTGCCAACACCATATTATAATAGCAGTGTTTTAAGTGACTTGACAAATTCTATTAATCAACAATTTTTAAAACAAACTTTAATGGACTATGAAAATTTAAAACAAGCTGTTATCTTATTAAAGATTTGGATTCAGCAACGTAATTTACAAGTATCAGGGTACATCATTAGTATGATAGTTGCGTATTTGGTGCAAACTAAGAGAATTAACAATATTATGAGCAGCTACCAGATTGTAAGGAATGTATGGATTGCTTTAAGTAAGTTATATAATTTTCTTAAATACATATATATTTTAATATCTAAAATTTAGGGTAGAATTTGACAGTAAATGTAATGGTGTTTGATTTGATTTTTCAATTGCACAATTTATTATCATGTATATTGCAAAATTTTGTCTCCTGTGAACTCTGTTTTGCAGCATTAGAGATGAAGCTGAACAAATATGATATTAAAATAGTTATTTCTTAAAAAATCTTTTAATAATTATTACAATTTATGGATATAATATAATAATATTTTAAACTTCTTATTTACAGAGGCCTCAGAATGGGAGAAACAAGGCATATCACTAAACAAAGATCAAAATACACCTTCAATAGATGAATTCCACAAATATTTTTCAATAGTATTTCTAGATAAGACTGGTTATTATAACATTTTATGGCAAATGTCTAAAGGAACATACTTTGGTCTGAGACGAGAATGTGAACTAGCTATAGATATGTTGGATAATGGGAAGATCAACAGTTTCATACCATTGTTTATGATGCCCATTAAAGTTCTTACACAGTATGATCATGTTTTAAAGTAAGTTAAATAAATATTTTTTAGTGTTACAAACTTATTTTAAGAAAAATATTTAGAAAAATAATATTTTTAAGAGCAGTTTCAACTCCTGCTACATTGTAACTTTATCTCTATAATCTATCTCTATAAGAAACCAACCAACCAGTCTTTCACAGAAGCTTCTTTGTAAATAGACATAGATCATCATCACTGTCGGCGCTTCCAACTGCAGAAGGTACAAATGACTCACAACCACAGCTTGAAGAAACTGATTCGCAAAAAGACTCTTCAATGCTAAGCCAAGAACAACCACCATCCTGGCTGGGATTCCTACAACAAAAAAACGAAAAATATGTGTTGAACCGCCCTCTCCTGAAAGTACCTCTTACAAAAACAGTTTCTCTGGCCTTCCCATCGATCATGTCGATGACGCTCCATCTAAACCAAAAGCGCCTATTATTCTATATGGAATAGAAGACCTAAATGAACTAACAAAACTATAGCATTCTACAATCCAAGCGCAGGACTTTAAATATAAAATAGTTAATAAAAATCTACTCCGCATAATGGTTGACTCGACTGAAAATTACAAAAAAGTAATCGACCTTGTAAGATCAAAGGGACTGATCGGCCATACCTTCTCAAGAAAAGACACAAAGTGCTATCGCGTTGTCATCAAAAATCTGCACCATACGACTCCTCATGAGGCTATCGTAGAAGCGATCGAGAGTACTGGGAATAAAGTAAGAGGCGAAATCATAAACGTGCGCTATGGCCCCAACAAAGAACCAACTTCCACATTTTTCGTTAACGTTGAACCCGGTATCAATAACAAGGCTGTGAAATCTATTGAATATATATACCATCAACGTATTAAAATTGAAGACCCGCGCAAAACAACCACTATAGTTCAATGTCAACGCTGTCAACAATACGGACATTCAAAGAACCACTGCATGCGGCCCTTCCGATGTGTAAAGTGTGCTGAGGGACATAAAACTGCTGATTGTCCCAAAAAAGACAGAAGCACGCCTGCAAAATGCGTGTAGCTAGACGGAATCGCGATCTACCTAAAATAAAGGATACCGAGAATACTAATAAGACTGACATAAACCATCAACAACTCACTAAAGTAGAAATACTCTTAATAAAGCAAAGTGAGAAAATTGACATACTCCTACAACAAATAGGCTCCCTTATGGGACTATTGACTACAGTCATCACCAAACTGGTTCCAAAATGATTGGTCTAAGGCTGGCAATTTGGAACATCAATGGGCTATCTCCAAATATCCAAGAACTCGAAACTATACTCTCCAATAACAGACTTGATGCAATCCTGATATCAGAGTCCCACGCAACCTTACTGGCCTTCTGATCCCAAAAGGGTGCCTGATCTTCTAGACTTCTTTATCGTCAAAGGCATGAGCCAACTGTACTCTGGTGTAGAATCTTGCCTCGACGGATCATCCGATCATACTCCTGTCATTCTTAATCTAGAAGCCAGTGTTACCAAGCGAGAGAAACCGGAAGCTCTATATAATCATAAAACTGACTGGGATGGTTTTCGTACTTACCTTAATGATAAAATCAATCTACGTATTCCACTCAAGTCTTGTTGTGATGTAGATGAGGCTAGTGTGTATATTACCAATCTAATACAAACAGCTGCCTGGATAAACACGCCCAACCTACCCAATTCTGACAAGACTTTCCCAACTCCTCTGGAAATCAGAATGAAACTTGAGGAAAAACGCTGCTTGAGAAGACAATGGCATCAGTCACATCACCCGGCTGATAAAACTAAGTTCAACCGCGCAATTAGGGAACTAAAAACACTGCTTAAAGAATCTTCAAACAAACATATAAAAGGCACGCTAGAGCGGATATAACCCACTGGCTGAAACGAGTACTCTCTCTGGAAGGCATCCAGAAACATTGACAACTCGCAGATGCATTGTCCTCCTATAAAATCCGAGTCTTCCTGAGCAAGAACAGACAATGAAAAGGCCGAAGCTTTTGCATCGCATCTATCTCGCGTATTCCAACTAGACGACAACGCACAATCTGATGAGAGTGAATTGGACACAATTCTAAACCAGGACATCCAACTGCGTCTGCCTATTCGACCTATATCACCCAGAGAAATAACACGCATGATTCGGTCCTTGGATTCCGGGAAGGCCCCGGGCTTTGATCTAATAACATCAAAAATACTCAAGGAACTACCAAATAAGTCCATCACATCACATCACATTTTTGGCTTGTCTATTTAATGCCATCTTTAGAACGCACAATTTTCCAGACCTATGGAAAATCTCACAGATCATAATGATCTATAAGCAGTGCAGGCTTACCAGAAGCCTGCACATGAGACTGCGTCATATCGTCCTATCAGCTTGACTCCTATTTTGTCGAAACTCTGGGAAAAAATATACTTGGTCCGGTTAAAGTCCCAATTGGATGAAAGCAATATTATACCTTCGCACCAATTTGGATTTAGGAAGTCACACTCAACAATTGAACAGGTGCATCGCGTACATGATGCGATACGTGAATGTTTCGAACGTAAACAGTATTGCTCAGCGGCCTTCTTGGATGTACAGCAAGCGTTCGACCGCGTTTGGCACAAGGGCTTACTCTGCATGATAAAACAAAGATTACCTCACTCATCATATAGTATCCTAGCATCGTACCTGTCTAACAGAGTTTTCCAAGTGCGATATGGCGAAGCTAGATCAAGCTTTTATAATATCGTAGCTGGTGTGCCGCAGGGCTCAGTCATTGGTCCCATTCTCTATAACATATTTACTTATGATCTGCCTACCTCACACAATGTGACCGTTGCTACTTATGCCGATGACATTGCCTATCTTTCTTGTCATGAATCAGCTGTAACGGCTAGCGAAAAACTTCAAGAAGTGCTGAACGATGTCCAGAGGTGGCTAACTAAATGGCGGATCAGAACCAGCGCCCAAAAATCTAACCATATCACCTTCAGCTTGAGGAAAGGAATCTGCCCCCCAATCCAATTGGGCAATGATGTCTTGCCACATTGCGAGTGTATCAAATACATTGGTTTCCACTTGGATCGGCGCCTCACCTGGAAGACACATATAAAACACAAACGTGATGAAATAAACCTCAAATATAAAAACTTGTATTGGCTCATGGGACGTAACTCAATACTTTCCCTGGATAACAAATTACTTTTGTACAACGCGATAATTAAGCCAATTTGGACCTATGGTATCTAATTGTGGGGAATCGCCAGCGACAGCAACATAATGTGCCTCCAAAGAGCACAAAACCGTATCTTGCGCTCAATTGCTAATGCACCCTGGTTCACTCGCAACGAAGAAATCCATGACTACCTCAACATGCCTACTATAAAGGAAGAACTTAAGAAGCACACTAGACGCTATGTTCAACGCCTAGCAAACCATCCAAATCCCTTGGCTACAAAGTTGCTCAACACCCCAGCCGTGATACGCCTAAAGCGAAAACACATTGTGTGGGGCTAAATACCATTGGTTTGGTTGAGGCGATGGCCTCCAAAACCAAATAGTCAGTAATAGTTCAGCCAAACTGATTATAGTTGTTATCAACTGATGGCAGTTTATTAAAAAAAAAAAAAAAGAAAAAAGTCTATCTCTATATGCAAAAAAATGTTTCTTTCACAATATATTTTTTTCTACATGCTGTATCCAGCACATTGCAGAGTAGACAAAGGAATCCTAGCAGTATTAGAAGTATAGTATTACGACACTCCATTCCCATTAAGACACTTATGTCCCCTTATACAATAATATTATTGAAATTATCATTGAAATTCATTCAACTTAAACTATATGAATTTTATTTTCAGATTCAAGAACTTAAATAAACTCAAGGACTCCATTTTGAACAAAGCTTCTAAGTCAGACAGAACAAACTATGGCCTGGATCATTTTAAATTAGTTACTGATACTATTCACAAATTAATAAGTCGAGGTCTCGGGGACCGAGTGGATTTAATAATAGATATTATTAATGCTGATTTCACATGGTCTGTTAAGAAATCTTTGGAAAAAGTTAAAAAAGAAGGGTAATTTTGTTTTTTTTTTGATAATAATGTTATGTCTTTTGAAGGACTTTAAAAGTTGAGTGAAGGAATTCAATGTCATACTGTGTCATACTACAGAGGGGAAATGGCGATGGCAGGAATGAAATTATTTTCAATATATTTTTGTTTCAGCTTCACGCTGTATCCTGCAAGTAGCAGGATAGGCAGAGAGAGCCCAGTGTTAAGACATTCCGTTCCCCACTTTCTTTCGAATTTATACAGTCTCACTCTTGTGCCCGTGCGCTACAACGGGCCTCAATTTTGATATAATCTTTTCCCTGAATCAATATAAATCTACAACTATAGCGTGTTTTTATTCAGTTATACACTACTCTATTGGGATTTACAGTAATTATTATAGACATGTTGCTTGTATAGTGTAAAGTTTTATCTTCTTAGCATTTTATTTTATTTCCAAAATTGATAAAATATGAGTGTTAATTAACTCTGTTGTAATATTAAAAATATATATTTTATTGTTAATAATTTTTTTAATGTTTCAGATATAGAGAGAATCTATCATTTGGTTTTATATTGAACTATCAAAACGCAATAAATCTTGTAGACCGAGGACCACCTGCTAACCTTCCAGAGGCTGAAGAATTTAGGTAAAGCATTAATAAATGTAATATTTGATAGTATGTATAATGAATTATTTAGTATTGTAATATCGTTAATTTGGTGCAACAATGACGTAATTGCACTTATAGAAAAAATGCATATCGTCAGCTCAACGTATAAACCTGCTAACAGTCTATTGAGGATATTATGAAAAGAGACAAAAAGTCTTTAAAAAACCATGAGCATATGTATATTATGAACTACTTTAAATTAAACCACAGTTTTAACTACTTTATAAAAACAACAATATTTCAATATGTTTTTTCCCAAAAATTAAAAGTGTTTTTTTCAAATAAAATAAATAATTAAAATATCATTGTAAAATAAAACGCCATTTTTCAAGAACGACGCACGCAGCATGTACCTATCAAAGGGAAACGGCCGCATACGCCTCATTCCGAAATCGAGTCGTAGGTATTGGCGGCAAAGTTCAAAGTTGTTTAACCTTTAGTAGTATTTTTGTAGTAGTATGTGTTTACATTATTGGTATCTATGCATAACTGCGTCACACGAAATACAGTTATGGATAAACATCGTGAAATAAAAAAAATCCTACGTCTAAACTGTTGGAGTATCTTGATTAATTTCTTTAATATTCTTTTCTATAATATATAAATATACGTTTAAGGGAGCGAATCCGCGTTTGAATCTCTAGTATAAAATAAATAAAGGTCAAGTTACTTTATTTTAAAGGTCAGTTTTTTTACATTTCATTGTTGCACCAAATGAACGTAATGGGTTCACTCTATTAGCAATATATGACATTAAATGAGTGCAAATGAACAGATAAAGTTAACTATTGTTAATTATTAGTTTTAAAATTTGTGTTTAAAGATATTTATTTCTCAACAAAGACTTTATAGTCACTTACATGAGATTTATGAAATTAATGTTTACAAATTTGAAATTTAAAAATCAGTCTTAATACTAAAATTTAGATTAATTAAAATGTTTATTCCCAAAAATAAATTGTAGTAAGCACAATAAATTTATTTTGATGTATTCGAAGTGTCGTGGTCTAAGTCGACTGTACTGTAAAGTAACGTGTTTTTTTTTAATTTTAGAGAGTTCTGGGGTTCTAAATCAGAGTTACGTAGATTCCAAGATGGCTCCATCACTGAGGCGTGCGTGTGGGACGCGCCCAGCCTCGCCGAACGACGCTGTATTGTCGCACAGATTATTGATTACCTTTTACAGGATAAATATGGTGAGTTATTTTGATGTTTGGTTGTTTTTAGATTTATTTATTTTATAACTTCACAGTTTTCCCCTATAGCAGGGTCGACAGAGAGAACCTAGAGCTGAAACACTCTTTTCATTGGGTAACGCCAAATTTTTTGAGACACTCTGTGTTAATAAAAGAAATGAATTATTGATTCCCCCAAGTGGGAATCGAACTTACAATCTTCGCGTCACATTCTGTACCACCGCAGTATAATGACCTTATTAAGATATTATTTCACTTAATTGTAATACTTTTTACCTGCTACCATTTCACTTATCGGATATACTGTATACATATCATATTATTATTTAACTGATGGTAAATTTAATTAGATTTTGCTTTATAATGGAAAACTATTATAGAACAAAGACACTATGGTAATCCAATTTTTACGCATATATTCGATTCCCTGTTGGGTGAATTAATTATTTCTTTTCTGCATTAGTAACAAATTAAAACACAGTAACAGGAAAATAACTACTAGGTTCCCTGCTGTACACGGAATACAGCGTGAAGCTAACAAAACATATATTTACTACTACTACTAGCTTCACGTTTTGTCCTTAGCAGGGTAGTCAAAGAGAAAGGATATAAATTTAATTTAAATTTTAAAATACATAATTTCCTTTCAGAAATACCGTCCATTGAATTATTCCACATTAATTCACAATTTGATGATATATTACTTCGCAAATCATCACAATGTCGACAAATGGAGGAAACAGCATTACCAGTGTTACAGGCGTTTGATGAACTGAGACGGGATATGAGAGGATTGACACAGCTGCCGTTGGATATTAGCGCTGTTTATGGTTATACTGCTTGTTTTGTTATTGATTTGTGTAGTCTGTGGTATATTTTGGTTATATATTTTGTGTAATAGTCTTTTTTTAGTCTGTGACATTTTTTTCTGTATTAGTATTATATAAAAAAATATGGGTTTCCTTTTTTAGATATATGATTTGTGGCTCATTTATGCTATGATATATAATTATATTTTATTTTTACAAACGCTTAATCAACTAACACAAAATATGAGTGTGTTGATATTGCTATACTATAGTTGTAACCAGATGGCATCATATGGGCAGGGTAACTAACTGTAAGGTTATTTCAGGCGAAAGCCTCACGGCCCAACATCGTCTTCTTGTTATAGACTTTAACGTCACTCCGAAGAAGAAAGTAGCCAAGAAACGTAGGCCTCGGATCAAGTGGTGGTTGCTGAATGGACCGATGCAGAACGACTTCCTGGCGGAGGTGAAAAGTCATAATCTTTCGACTAACACCGAGACTTCTCAGGATGCTTGGGATCGAGCTCAGTCGGCAATCATTGCGGCGGGCTGGCGAGTTCTTGGCCTTACTAGAGGAGGAAGTGTCATCAACAGGGAGACATGGTGGTGGAATGACAAGGTGCAGGAGGTTACTCGTGAAAAGAAGGATGTCTTTAAGAAGTGGCAGCAATCCAACTCTCCTGAAGATAGACTGGAGTACATAGTAGCTAAACGTGCCAGTAAAAGAGCTGTAGCCAGAGCCCGCAGTGAGAGTTTGTCACCATTGTATGATAAATTTGAAACTGTGGAGAGGCAGAAGTTCATTTACAAACTGGCACGTTCCCGGGATAAAGCGACGCAAGATATCGCAAAATGTCTTTGCGTCAGAGATTCCCAGCTCCGCTAGTCCATGCAGTCTTCATCACGACCCACCGCCTAACCTCGGACTTATTGCCACAATAACTCTTGACGAAACTCCTAATTGCCTAAGACGCATGAAGAACGGAAAAGCCGTGGGACCTGACGGCATTCCGATTGAAGCGTGGAAATCATTGGGCTCTCTTTGTGTGCTCACGCTTACTGTCCTTTTTAACCATATCTTGAACTCTGGAAAGATGCACACACACCAGTGGCGGCTCAGCTACATTACCCCTATTTACAAGGGAAGGGACAGTGTTCAAGATTGTGGTAGTTATAGGGGCATTAAGCTTATGAGTCATACCATGAAGCTCTTCGAGCGTATGATCCAGCATCCTCGACCTCAGGCTCCGCCGCGGGTGTACTATCTCTGAGTCTCAATATGGATTTCAGCCAGGATCGGGCAATATGGACGCCGTTTTCGCCCTCAGAGCATTAATGGAGGCATACAGGGAGAAGAGGAGAGTTCTGCATGTGGCCTTTTTAGATCTGCAGAAGGCCTTTGACTGTGTGCCTCGTCAGTGCATCTGGTGGGCATTGCGATCCAAAGGGATCCCTGAGGCCTATATCGAGATTATCAGAGACATGTACCATGATTCCGCTTCTATGGTTAGGATTGCTGTTGGCGACACTAAACCCTTCCAGATTACAGTAGGGGTTCACCAGGGCTCGGCTCTTAGTCCGTTCTTATTCAATGTGGTGCTCGATACTGTCTCGGCTCACATCCAAGACCAGCCTCCATGGCTGATGATGTATGCCGATGATATAGCACTCATTGACGAGAACCGACTGATGCTGGAGCGTAAAGTGAACCTGTGGAAGGGTACGCTTGAGAACGGTGGTCTTAAACTAAATGTGTCGAAGACCGAGTACATGGCTTGCGGGAGCCTGGACTCGAGCACTATCCTTATAGGTCCTGAAACAGCCGTTAAGTCGGAAAAGTTTAGGTACCTTGGATCCGTTATGCATGACTCTGGAAGCATCGATCACGATGTCTATAGCCGGATAATCGCTGATTAGTCCAAATGGCGGGAGGTCACTGGTGTGGTCTGCGGTCGCATATACAAGAGCATCATCCGTCCGGTTTCTTTATACGGCAGCGAATGTTGGCCAGCACTATCTCGGCACACTCAGGCTTCACGTCACGGAGAGGTGAAGATTCTGAGGTGGATGTGCGGCGTAACGCCGTCTGACCGCATACGCAACACATACATGCACACATACTATATCGGATGCAAGTGCCTTGCTATGCCAGTCCCTGGAGTGAGACCTCTCGGACGCCTAAGGAAGCGCTGGTTGGATGTCGTGATGCAGGAAATGAGAGCCAATTATCTAATCACCGAGGACGCTAAAGACCGTGCAAAGTGGAGTAGGTTGAGTAGGAAGGCAGACCCTGGCAAATAGCCGGGATTAATGCCAGGAAGAAGGAGTTGTAAATTAGCGCTGTTTATGGTTATACAACTTGGTTTGTTATTCATTTGTGTAGTTTATGGCATTTTTGGTTATATTTTTTATGTTATAGTATTTTCGTATTATGTGACACTTGTAATAGCACACCCCCTTTGGGTTATACTGTTTTGAATATCCTTTAACATTTTGTGTTGTGTGTGTGTATGTGTGTCTGTAAAGTATGATTATTAAGGTCACTTCGAAAGAAAATTATTATTTCTACGCTCTGTTAGACAATGCGCGATATTGTGCTCACTTGACTATATTTATCTCAGAAAAAGGGAAATAGATTGTCTAAAAACTCTGCTACACTGCTATATGTGGGATACAGTGTAAAAGATGCCTTTTTATGAACTTCATGTTCATATAACCAGGAGCCCAGCCGTGGCGCAGGGGCGCAATTGTGTGTGTAGACGCAACTGGTTGTGGGTTCGATCTGTACTCGAGGAAATTAAATATTTATTTAAATTTATATTTCTATTTCTTTGCTCTGGTGTCGAGGGAAAACGTGGCGTTGAGTTCCGGCACTTAACACGCAATGCCTCCAGAATTTGGTGGAGAATGGGGAAAGGACTGTCTTAACACTAGGTTCCCTCTGCCTACCCTACTGAGTCCGAGGGATTATCATATAGCCATGACCTGCTCCATCCACCAGGATAACGAGGAAAATAAATCTAACTTGTTTTTTTTTACTTTTTTGTAACTACAAATTTTGTTATTTTCATACATTTTAAACTACTTTTCACTTTGTAGGCACATCCCCAGTATTCAGCTACTGCGATCCATACCCGCCATTGCCGCACCTCAACGGGGAACGCAACCCGCGACGACGTGGGAACACCACATTGCTTATAGACAATGGAAGTTATATACCAGAGTATATACCTGCTTGTATAGGTATTATGGAGCTAAGTGAGTTTTAAACTTTTATTTATTTGTTTTGGTTGACTTAAAAATATTTTATTTCCTGGAAAGAACACACAACACATATTCATTTTCTTGTTCTTGAGGTCCGCCACTCAATATGTAATGCCTCCAGAACTCGCTGGAAAGTGGAGAATGGAGCATCTTGACACTAGACTCCTAGTTCCTTCTTGCCTACCTTGTTAAGTGCAGTGTTAGTACGTTTAAACGTCAGGAGGAAATAAAGTTTTATCTCAAACATTTTGAAATATATTTTTCGTACTAAGAATTTGTATTCTATGATTGCGCTAAATTATTTTGGCGCATCATAGGGTAGTGGGTTCGATGCCCACTTAGAGGAGTAATTATATTTTAATTAAAAGTTCCTCGGGGTGATAAGCATTGGCTTGCTCAACTCAACATTTACAATAGCACTCATATTTGATACTCAACTGTGCAAAGGCAAACGGCTGACTGTCGGTTTCAAATAAAATTGCTTATTATTACGATTACGAAATGATATGAAATGATGATTTATGATTGATATTTTCTTCTCTTTCTATCTTCTAGCACATAGCGGAAAATGGCCGGGTGAAATAAACGCATTTAGATGCTTAAAAGCCGCATTCCACCTCCAAATATCTGAGAGTTTAAACAAACAATACAATCTTCTCACTCAAGCCTACGATTCTTACATAGATGTTCTCAAAAATGGCTTTATTTTCCGTCTTTTGATCGCCCACGCCAAGGAAATAACTTTGTTAAGAAGGAGTGTGGAGAAAGGAGTAGTTAAGTTTAAAGAAACAGAAGAGAGCTTGACGTTTCAGCGTGACAGTTTTTTGTTGCCGAGATTGAGGGGGGCTTTGCATGGGTATGTGTTTTTTTATATTATCTGTGATACTTATAAATCGATGGACGCCGGCTGCACGCGCGAATATTTGTGGCTCACTGTCACGTTCCGCGCGAGCCGCGCGTGCGAGCGAGAGAGGTAGAGAAGCATGATAGGCCTAAGCGTTCGACTTATCACCGCGATGACAAATAACAGTCGCGTGCCGAGCGCCGTTGCAGTCACACGCCGCGTGCGCTTGCGCAGGTGTAGGTTTAATAACTACACGTGTCGTTTACTGAGCAACATGGATATCGTGAAATGTGCAAATTGTAACATTGTGATTAACGAAGTACTCTGTTTCGTTCAAAATAAAATAGATGTAATGAATAGCGTAAGTCTGTCCCTTTTATGCAGACAGTCATTTAATGAAGATGAGATTTTGAAGGCAAAACGGTTATTATTTGAATCGATCCCACAACGACTTGTGAAGCGTAAGGGCGAAGATCGAAAAAGCAAAAATATTGAGGACATAATGGGGATATTAAGAGGTTCCGATCCCGAGAACATTCCAATATTCGTGGCAAGGGACCTGCAGAAACTACCGCCCGTGACATTTGACCACGTCGACGTGACCCGTCTTTTAAAAGATATTACGTTACTTCAAAGTCAAGTTATGTCGTTACAAAATAAGCAAGAGGATTATATTACAAGAACAGAGTTTGAGAAACATATTTTACGTAAGGAGTTAAATTTATATGTGAATACTCGGAGAGGCGGTTCTTGCCTACAGGATGACGCAATAAGCGAACAAAGGGAATCAGCTTGTGAGTCACAAAGCGACAAGTCCCCAAGCGTGACTAGGCAAAAACAGGTTATTGATAACCAATATCCGTTATATGCAAATGTTGCAGCGATGCAAAAGGAAAATGTTGCTTCTGTTACTTCTGTATTATCAGTACCGCAAACACAACGTGATGGGATACAATTCAGTAATAATTTGAGAAAACCTAATTTAAATGCTATGGCACCCGCCCCGCAAGTAACTGACAAACAAAATGGCGAAGATGACTGGATTCGTGTTAATAAAAAGAAGAAGAGATTTAGGGGAATGCGAGGTACAGCCAGTGTAGACTCGGGAACAAAGTTAAAAGCTGCGGATATACAAATTCCTTTGTATATTTATAATATTTCTAAGGAAAATACCGAACGTGATGTGGCAGAATATGTTTATGCGAAGACACAGATAAATATAGTACCGGAGAAAATTAATATGAAGTCTTCTAGGGATTACAATTCGTTTAAATTTTATGTACTCCGAAGTAAGTTGTCGTTATTTATGGACAATAGCTTGTGGCCAGAAGGAATCTATTTTAGAAAATATTTTTTGTTTGGGAATAGAAATAAGACTTCAGTAGATCAACATGAACAATTAAATGTGTATGAGCCAAAACAGAAAACACACGAATAATTCATTAAAACTTGTTAGCTTCAATTGCAAATCTGTGAAGCGTTCTGTGGAGAATGTGAGGAGTTTGTGCATAACTGCGGATGTGGTGGCTCTTCAAGAGACATGGCTGCTGCCTCACGATCTGACCTATCTCAGCACGGTGCATGACGATTTCGAGTGGACAGGTACTTCAGCAGTGGATACTAGCGTTGGTATTCTCCATGGCCGACCTTATGGAGGGGTGGCGCTCTTGTGGCGTAAGAATGTCTTCTCGTCGGTTTGTGTAGTGAATTGTGTAAGTACGAGACTATGCGCAGTGAAGTGTCAAATACGTGAGTACATTATGTTATTTTTCTCTGTTTATATGCCAGTTGACTGTCCGGAGAATATAACGGAATTCACTGAATGTTTAAGTGAAATGAATGCAATTATTGAAGACTGTAATGTTAATATAGTATTTATGTTAGGTGATTTTAATGCTCATCCCAACGAATTATTTTTTAATGAATTAACACACTTTTGTAAGGAGCAGTATTGGGCTTGTGTGGATTATGAGATGTTATCTTGTAGTAACCCTAATACTTATACCTATACCAGTGATATTAACGGGTCGTCGCGTTGGCTAGACCACTGCCTTGTAACTAGGCTGACTAAAAATTATATTAAAAGTATTAATATTTTAAATGATGTATCATGGTCTGATCACTATCCTTTGGAGGTTATTTGCACTTTAAATATACCAATTTTGTTAGATAACTCATTGCAGTTAAAGGCAGAAAATAATAAAATAATATGGGGTCATAGGGATAACGATCAGATTAAACTTTTTACAGAACTATGTAATAAGAAACTAAGGTTAATAGAGTTACCAGAGGAGATGAGGAAGTGCTGCGATAATATTTGTAATGATTCTAACCATAACATAGTGATTGATAAATTGTATAGAGATATAATTAATATATTGCAGGAGGCAGCTATAGCCAGTTACAAAAAAATTAAAAGCAATAAGAAAAAATATGTTACAGGGTGGAATAAACATGTAAGACCATTTCATGCAGCGGCTCGACAATGTTTTCAGTCTTGGGTATGGGCGGGAAAGCCAACTTATGGAATTTTTTATGAAAAGATGCAAAGCGCGCGTAAAGCTTTTAAAAATAAACTTAAATGGTGTCAGGATAAAGAACAGCAAATAAAATTGGATATACTAGCAACAGCATATCAAACTAAGAATTTCGGTAAATTTTGGCGGCATACTAATGGACTGAATGCACGGTCGAGTCGAGCTGTCGAGGTGGGGGGAGTTAACGGCTATGAAAATATAGCCAATATGTTTAAGAATGAATTTGCAATAAAGCCAAATAATGTCTCATGTAATTTGTATAAGAGTGACACTAAAGCCATAGTGAACAGTGATAAGGACTTATCTATTTTTACTCTTGAGGAGGTCAATAAAATATTGCAGGGTATGAAAAGGGGAAAATCACCAGGTCACGACGGCTTGAGTGTCGAGCATTTGAGGTACGCTGGTGTACATCTCCCCAGTGTCCTCAAGTTATTGTATGGTCTCTGTTGTAGACATAGGTATCTCCCAGATGATATGTTACGGACAGTTGTTATACCTATTATTAAAAATAGAACGGGTGACGCGGCGGATAAAACCAATTACAGGCCGATATCCTTGGCCACAATCACTGCTAAGGTGCTGGACGGTCTGCTTGACATTCGTTTAAGTAAAGCAGTTAAATTACACGATGCGCAGTTTGGTTTTAGGCCTAAACTTTCCACTGAAAGTGCCATACTGTGCCTCAAGCAGACAGTTCAGTACTATACTGAGCGGAAAACCCCAGTATTTGCCTGTTTTTTGGATCTCTCTAAAGCTTTCGACCTCGTGTCATATGAAATACTGTGGAATAGGTTGAAATCATGCTCTAGTTTAAATTCTAACTTAATTGACTTGTTTAAATATTGGTATAAAAGTCAGACAAATGTAGTTAAGTGGGGAAATGCCTTTAGTGACTCTTATAAGTTAAAGTGTGGGGTAAGACAGGGGGGCCTTACGTCACCTAGGTTATTTAATTTGTATATAGATCAACTAATTGAGAAATTGAATAAAGCTGGAGTAGGGTGTTCAGTCGATGGTATTTCCATGAACAACATAAGTTATGCCGATGATATGGTTTTATTGAGTCCGTCAGTCAGTGGGCTTAAAAAATTATTGAAAATTTGTGAAGAATGGGCGGAGGTAAATGGACTCAGATACAATAGTAAAAAGAGCGTTTTTCTTTTGTTTAGGGGAAATATCAAAAAAACTCATTATAAGCCAAATTTTAAACTAAATGGTGTTCCACTAAAGCAAGTTCCTGAGTACAAATACCTTGGTCACATTGTAACTGAACGTCTGAATGACGATAGTGATATGGAGCGGGAGCGCAGGGCGTTGTCAGTTAGAGGAAACATGCTGGCGCGCAGATTTGCGCGTGGTACATTGCCAGTAAAGTTAGCCTTATTTCGAGCCTACTGCCAATCTTTTTACACTTGCAGCCTGTGGTCTAACTTTACGCGGCGTAGCTACAATGCCCTGCGTGTCCAGTACAACAATGTGCTGAGGGCGGTGCTAGGGAGGCCTCGACATTGCAGTGCGTCAACGATGTTCGCGGAAGCAGGAGTTGATGATTTTTACGCAATCATTCGTAAGCGGGTCGCGTCTGTAATAGATAGGTTCACGAGCAGCACTAACACTCTCCTCAGCACATTGGCATGTAAAATGGAAAGCCCCCTATGGCGGCACTGGAATTATATACATATGAACGCAATAGATCGTAAATAATAAATAAATAAATTATAATAATTGTATACTAACATAGGTTAAGCAAAGATATATTAACAAAATTATATGGATTTAAAAAGTCTGAAATAAAGATTATTATTATTATTATTATTATCTATCCTTTCATTGTTACTTTACATTCTGTCTTGTTAATTATTCTTTTCAATTATGTGTATGATTTTATTAAAAAAAATATTCCAATTAACGAAAGCAAATATATGTTAATTTATCGAAAAAAGATTAATTTAATTCAAATCATAAAATTATGCCAATTTTCATCTATGTTTTCTTATGACATTATCACGTAAAATTAACTGACGTCCGTAAAACGATTTTACAGACAACCAGTTATTTTCAGATTTATGTTTTATTCTGCATATAGTATGGTAGACACTAGACACAGGAAACTTAGTATTAAGACACTCCATTCTTCTGTTTTCACACGAGTTTGTGGCGTTTTGGAATGGTTTTCAATGAGCTCAACGTTGTGTTTTGAATACTATAGCGGGGAATAGGGAATAAGAAAATCAATTTGATTAATATAAATAATATTTGCATATTGCATTGCATAAACACGAACATAGTTAATTTAAAAAGCAATAATTATAACAGCAAAAATGTACGTAAAATACTTCGTTATTTTGAAAAGGTGAACCTGAAAAAAAGAAAATACGTACTTCTAACCATTTTAACCTTTATAAAAATGTATTATTGTATAAAAAATATTATTAAAAAAATTAAATAAAAAAATATTTGTAAAAAAAATGAAGTAAATAAGTAGGTATATATTAATTTACTTAAAAATTAAAAATAAATAAATCATATTACAGATTACATCAAAAATTTCCAGCCTACGGACCAACTACATGTTTGTTCAAACGATGGCTGTCTTCTCATTTATTATCGACTTTATTCCCTAATGAAGTAGCTGAATTAATATCGGCCGCCATTTTCCTAACGATGTACCCTCTTGTACCCCCCAGTACCCCAACTTTAGGGTTCATTAGGGTTTTACAGCTATTGGCTAATAAGGATTGGGCAAATGAAATGATATTGTTGGATTTTAATGATGATATGACGCGTGAGTTTATTTTTTTATTATTTTTAATGCAATTATTGGCTCTCTGTCTGTATGTACGATGTGGGATACAGCGTGAGGCTAAAATATTTTTTTTTTGTATAATTTATTTCTTTGTAGTAAGTCCTAAACTTTAGCTTATTTATGGTTGATTTTTAAAATGTTCCCTTGCTGTTTTTACCGAATGACGTAAGTGCCAAGTTTCTGAGATTTTTTAAAAAGAAAAATAAAGAAAAAATTGAATATTTTTTACATTTCAGGTGAAGAAATAACAGAAATTGAAAGGAAATTTTCAACAAGAGAAGACAAGACGCCCTACATATTTATAGTAACGCCCTACGACGGTGAAACACCTTCAATATGGAGTCACGAACTTAACGTTATAGTAGCAAAACGAGCACAAATTATAGCTAAAGCTACTCTAAGTTATGTGGAACAAGGTTTAGATAACATGGAAGATAATCTATTGGTAAGGCTATATAGTATTACTATTTGTGGTCCTTATTTTTTTTTCTCGGTGTCACACTGTGTCTCGCAGAGCGGACCCAGTGCTTAGACATTCCGTTCAACACGCATATTTTCGAGACATTGCGTGTTGTGTCATTGAGTAGTGGAATTTAACGACTGGTTTTGTCTACTAGAGGGGGAAATGAAAATAATTCTTAGCCCCAAGTGGGAGTTAAACCCACTACCGTCATATTTACAGTTACGCGCACTGCCACTGCGCCACGAGGGTCTTGCAAAATAATATGTAATTTTTTTATATTACAGCAAGCTTTCATCCCGTCGCTCTCGGGCTATGACGTCATCATTCACCTCCACACCACCCTCGTGCCGTTCAAAACGGAGCGTCTCGACGCCAAACCGAGAATGTCCAGGGTTCAATCTCAAGATGGGTCTGAAGATCTATTGCCGGTGGTGGAGTTCCATCCGGTTAATAAATATTTGCAGGAGTTAAAGGTGATTTAGTCAGAAAATTAATTTCTAATGATGATTAATTTGTATGTTAATAGTTCTTTACGTATATTTGGGGTTATTTAGTTTTCTTACATTGTTTTTAATAAAACTGTGCTATAAAAGATTTAAATAATTTTTACAATTACTAACCTATAATTAGATAAGTCTTAAATGTGAAAATGAGTAGAATATAAATATTTGAATTTTTCGAGGAATTGCGTGTTGAGTAGCGGAACTCCACGCCGGACTTTTGCCTTGTCGCCAGAGCGAAGAAATGAAAATATTAATAAATAATAATTCATTCCCTCGAGTGGAAATCAAACCCACAATCGTCGCGTTACATTCGCACCCTTATACCCCTGCGCCACGACGGCCTCCAAAAAGTCTGTTATAATAGTATTAAAATTGCTACTATGATTATAGTATATAAAATAATTTTATATTATTGCTTTTTCTCCTTATTCAGTCGGCCTACAGCGATTGGGCGGTGTTCTTCCACGACGCATACGGCGGTGACGTCATCGCGGTATTATGGACACCGGCTGTAAAGGAATACACTGATATGCAGGTTGGTACGAGTTCTTTAAAGCTTTTTATTGCTTCCTAGTAAAAAAACCACTTTAATAACCTAAAAAGGTTACTAAAGTGGTTTTTTTAAAGAAGCAATGTTATACATTTTGCGTGCAACTGTAAACTCGACGGTGTGGGTTCGATTCTCACACGAGGAATGAAATATTTAACATTTTCAGAGAGAGAGACGCCAGTTGTGGTGCAGGGGCACAAAGTGTGACTGTAAAATCGGCTGGTTGTGGGTTCAATCCCCACTCGAGGAAATGACATATTTATTTATATTTAAATTTCTTCGCTCTGGTGTCGAGGCATAGCGCAGCGTTGTATTCCGCCAATCTAAAAGCAATTTTTATCTCTTCTGATACTTTGCTTAATAGCCTGTTAGCAAGTTTACACTTAAAGCCGACGATATGTAATAACTAATAACTTAACTTTATTATATTGTTTTAGATTGCACATACAAATGCACTACAACCTGTCACCGTCGATGGTGTAACTAAATATAAAGTGAATACCGACGCAATTGTGGAAGATTTTAAAATATTGGGCCGAGGGCTTGTTAAAGAAGTTGTTGTTAATTAACAAAATAAACTAAGGATAAATATTTTTTGTGTTCTTTTTTTTACTATTTAAATTAGCTTCACGCTGTATCCCCATGCATGCCCACAGCAGGGTAGGCAGAGGGAACCTAGTGTTGAGACACCCCATTTCCCACTTTCTGCCGAATTCTGGAGGCATTGCGTGTTAGCGGAACTCAAACCAGTCGGTTTTACAGTCACAACTCGTGCCGCTGCGCCACGACTGGCCTCAAAATATAAAATATAAATTAAAATTAAATATTTTGATCGAACGAACCCACAACCAGACGCGGTTCGGTCACACTTTGTGCCCCTTCGCTACGACTGGCCTCAAATAATAATTATTATTTGAGGGTTGAAAAGAAAAAAGCAAAATCAAAAGGTATTGGTTTTCAAATATTCTATATAAAAATAAAACATCAATTGTTTAAAATATATTTGTTTAATAATATTTACAACTTTTATTTATATATAATACATTTAATTACGAAAAGAAATATTAATTTCAATCTTTGATTGTGTAATTAAAAATAAATCTTAATTTAATAACAAAAAAATATTCGAAAATTCAGAAATAATAGTTACGTATATTTAAAAAATTGAAAGTCGATATGTAAAAATTTATATTCTAATTTTAAAATATTATTAATCTCATGTAAAATAAAAAAAATACTTGTATGTTATTTAGAAGATATAAAAGTCATGAAAGAAGACAAAGCGTGACTTTTAGCTATAGTAATGTGAACTTTTAATTTTAGATTTTAACGAATTTTCTTTTAGTTCTATATTTTAGGAAAAAAGCATGACTTAAGACTTAAAGCAAAAGAATTCAATAAATTATAATCTGAATTAGCATAAATACAAACAATATTCTTAACAAATATTCACAACAAACTAGCAATTAAAGACAACAATCGTAAAAAGACTAAAAACCATTAAAACTACAGAACTGACTATATTCCGAGAAGATGCATTAAGGGGAGAGCTAAGTACGAAATAAGGTAAGTAATCGAGGGGAGCAGGGTGGTCCCTCAGCCACAGGGGGCCGTCGTAAGTCCGCAGGGGGTCGCCCTCCTCGAACCAGGTGCCTGCTGGCAGGTATATGTCGCGGGTCACTGAACCCTCTTGTAGTACCGGCGCTACTAGAACAGCTTCTCCTAGGATGAATTCTGAAAAAGTACATAATTGTATCAATAATTTTCTTCAGATAGTCGTGGTACAAAGAGACAAGGATGCGACTGAAGTCTTAATGGGAACACAGTGTCCTAACACCTGGTTCTCAGGTTCCTTCTACCTATCTACCCTACCTATTACTTTTAGTAATAATAAAAGCGTTGTGCATTGTTTGTCGTTTATTGAATCAGTAAAGTTAACTGTGGAAAAGTTAAATATGTCGTGTATGTTCCTTGTGGTAGGCAGAGGAAACTTAATATGAACACATTTTATCACACATACTGCCCAATCGTTGAGACATTTCGTGTGTTAAAAACGGAGCTTAACGTCGTTTTTTGTATTATAACCAGAGCGAAGAGATTAAAACAATTCACCTGAGTACGAATAACACACAAGCGTCGCGTCTACAATTAGACACTGTGCCACGACCATGGGCATAGGAACGGGGGGAGCCGAGTGGGCCGTGTCCATTCCAGAGATTTTACATACAACAAAATTTGCCCCGAAAAATTAAAACAAACAACATTTACACGTACATATCTATTATAGGCTAAAGTCCAGGCCCCTCCCAACTCCCCCAGAAAATATCTCTACATACGCTAATGCCCACGATGGCTTCCAATTAAAATTAATTACAATTTTTTTACCAAAATTAAAAAAGGTAAATAGGTCTAATATTATATAAACATATCTCACCATCCCACACGGTCAGGGCGTGTTCGTCCGCCGGGTCGACCCACCACGCGGGCGCCACGACGGGCGCGCCGTCGCGCGCGGACGCCTCCATCGCTGCGAGTATGACGCGCGCGTACGACGCGTGCAGCTCTACGTATCGTTTTGTTATTTCTACCGTCTGTTTGTGGCAACAGATAATAGTAATTAGTAAAGAATAATTCATTTTCAGCTAAAATGTTATTCTACGTTTAGGTAATAAACATACTTTTTTAGAAAACATGAAAATGAAAAAAGTGGAAATATCCTGGAAAGCGACAAAAATTCTCATTTTTTAAATTACTAATTTCTCTTTTAAAAAATTAAATTGAGAATGCATTGAACCGTCAACCATGGTCTCTATAATAAGATGACAAATAGTGGAAAAACCACATAATATAACTTTTTTCTGAAATTATGAAGATGTTTTAATTTTTTTTTTATTTTGAATATCACATAAAATTTTACACTGCACTTTGTTTAACTCACCTCATTATCAAAATTCCATGGCGCGAAAGAAAATTGCATCGCCGGTAAAAACGTATTAGCTTGCACCCACCGTATAAACAATTCTTTCGTGGGTAAATCTGCTTGCGGGTGGTTTAAATTGAACCCGTTACCACCTATCATGTCGGGTAGCACTAGCGTGTAGCCGTTGAGATTCATTTGTATGGTTGTCGTTATGATTGTGGCTAAGCCGTTGTTCAGGCCCCATATTGAATCTCTGTCGACCATCCGCACGAAGATTGGGAGATCTTGAGTTCTGGAAGTTACTAAATATATTTTCATTTTTGTTTTTCAAGCAATTTCGATTCGGATCTAATGTTTTTAGCTTCAGGCTACATTTTGTATATAGTAGTGTAGGCAGAGGGAACCTGGGAACTTAAGATACTTCCGTTTCCCACTTTCTGTTGAATTCTGGAGACATTGCAAGTATGTAACGTCGTAACGCTTTGCCTAGTTTCCAGAGCGAAGAAAATATGAAATATTTAATTCCCCGACGTGTGGAATTGAATAATATTTATTTTTATAATTGTAAAAGTAATTATTAACCTTTTGTTTTATTTCAACTTCAGCAAGTTTCATTTTATGCTCACCATTCCTAACTGCATTACGTCATCTTGGATAAATATATTTTATTTAGAAATATATAGTAAACAAAACCACACAGACACACACACAACAAATCACTGTCCAAATAAGAAAAATGAAAAAAAAACCACAAATGACCTGAAGCCAGCCCTCACTTCAACCATGTCCCCGAACCTGGCGCACGTCCTCACGTACGCCTCCACTATGTTGTGCGGGTGCAGGTCGATGTCGCCGCGCTGCACTGGGATCTGTGTGTGGGACAACGTGACTGTAAGTACGAAGGTTGCGGGTTTGATTCCCAAATGAGGGAATGAGTTCCTTTAATAGTTACCAGCAACAAATACAAGATTTTTTTTGTTACTGGTGACTATAAGATACAAAAAAATAAATTTGTGGTGCGGGGAATAGAGCAGGTGCTCTGCTATAAGCGGGATACAGCGTGAAGCTAAAAAAAATATATATTATAATCTATTTTTATTAATGAACTTGACATATTGCTCATTTGGTTCAAATATGATATATTACATTTTTCTAAGCATTTTATACAGAGTGGAAGCGCTCCTTTGCGAGAGCAGTGTAAAGGGCAAAATATTTAAAACCCGTACCTAAAAAAATAATTAAGATACCTCAACAGATTAGACGTAGGATTTTTTTTTATTTCACGATGTTTATCCACACCTGTATTTCGTGTGACGCAGTTACGCATAGATACCAATACTACTACAAAACACATACTACTATAAAAATACTACTAGACAGAGATCCCAGGGCCCTCAGATCTACGTCATTTTAGCAAAATTTAAATTTTGAGAATTAATAGTCTAATATGTAGTTAAGACGGTATGCGTAATACTGACTAACTTAAAAGTGGGGCCCTTTCAGAGGTAGCGCCAACTAAACATCTCTTTCGAGGAGGATAAATGAGCCATGGGATTTGTTTGGGTGCTTTAGGGCCTTGATATCTTAGCCCATACTAAACTTTGCCGATTTGCCACTTTGCATTCTCAAAAAACATACCAGAACGAGAAAGGGATATCTCACGTTCTATTTTAAGCAATTATTTATTTTCTATAATAAACCTAAACAACGTTCAACTTCAACGCCGATACCTACGACTGTACTCGATTTCGTTTCGTGAAAGACGGGGTGTGTGACGTTGTCGTTTTGTTAGGTTAGTACCTGTGTGCGTGTCAGCGATAAATCCGAAAAAAAAAAACCAAATTACTTACCTGAGGTGAAAAACTACTTTCTCCGGCATCGAACTTGATACTATCAATATTGTATCTCTCTATTAAGCCTCTGACTCTGTCGTACCACCATTCCGCCGCGCTTGGGTTCGTAAAGTCTACGAGACCCGGTATTGAATTGTTGGGATTCCACCAGTTAGCTTCTGGACTGCCGGATTCGTTTAGGACTAGATAGCTAAAAATAATTGTAAATATGTAAATTATTGATTTGAGACCCTCGTAACACAGTGGCACAGGGAGTTACTGTAAGTGCTATGGGTATAAAATGGTAGTAATCCCACTCAGGAAAATAAGTTATTTAATATTTTATTTTTTTCAGTGGCAAAAAGATAAACGCCGCGGCGTTCAGTTTCACCACTCATCACGCATTGTCTTTGGGAATAATTTAACATATTTTTTTATATCAAGATAATTTTTGTACTATTTTATTAAAATTAGATTTTAAATTGACCTTTTAAAAAAAGTACATGTAAAAATAAAATTTTTAAATATAAATATGTAAAGATATCAATACTTACCCATTATCTAAAGCTTCAGAGTACCACGGCTCACAATTACTATTAATAAACGGATGAACCCAAATTGTGACACGGAAGCCTAATTTCTTTAATTCCTCAACTAAATGCGTCATATTTGGGAACTTATCAGTATCAACTTCCAATGAGCCGTAACAAGTTTCCCAGAGATCGTCGATTTCTATCTGAGAATCGTTAAAACCATGTTGCCTAATTTCCTTAGCAAACTCCATTACTTCTTCCCCACTAATATTTTGTGAATATTGAGCCCAAGTCGACCAGATCGGGTGTTCCATCATCCTAAAATCTGGCACTCCTGAGGGCTTCCCCAAGTAATTGTCAACAGCATGCTGGTGAGCTTTCTTAACGTCAGGCAAAAGCCAAATATCGTAAGAAAGCTCCGTATGTTTCCTTTTAGAGGAATATGGTGCAGCAATTTGGGCACCGAAACATATGTGATTATCCTGGATTAAATGATAATCTACGAAGAGAGGAACTTGTGGGTGTACGTAGAAGTATTCGCCGGCTGAATTGAGCCAGTATCGTTCAGCGATCGCGCCGTTATCCTGTTCCTTTGAGACGGAAGCGCTATAGTTTTGTTGGGCATTCTCTATAGGGTATACTTGGTCAATTTGCATGGGGCCCGCGTACCAATGTTTAGATCCTTGAAAATATAAGGAGTATATCAAAGTAAATTTATTAATATATATTGTATGTATATATCTGATAAGCCTTATAAATGTGCAAAATAATTATTCAAAAGAATAATTAATAAATTGAAAACAATTCCATATTTCTTTTTCTCTTTTATAGCAAACATAAAAAATATAAAAAATGCAACAATTAGGTATTGACCAAATCTTAGTACAATTAATAAAAAATATTAGATGAAACATCTACTTCAAATATCAATTTACATCTTAAACTCTTAAAAAAAAGAAAAAAATTGAGTTCCTTACCAAAATCGAAGCAATCTTCAAAACGCACTGGATCCTCGGTATCCCATTTGATTTTAATACCTCTTGCGCTTCTAGCATCGTCATACACAGTATGTATGGTCAGGTTGATTCTACCGATCTGTATGAGAACTCCGCCTTCGATTTCTTCAGATGTATAAACAGAATACACTGTACGCCCTATATGACCGAGCACTGTTTTTTCGTCATCTAGAAGAAAATATTTTTTTAGGTGATTGCAGTTTAGTACGAGATCGCGCTGAAAAATCGCCAGGTATCGGTTTTATAAATTTTTTAATGATACATGGTCTTTTAAATTATGTTAGTTGTTTTTCACTAAAAATATGCACCTACAATTTATTAACAACAACTAATTACTATTTTAATAAAAGTTTATGCCGCCAAAAAGTGGCCAATACCAATATTTCACTAATATGTATCATACATACAATATAAATTTCATTAAAAAATCAAATAACTGCAGATTTTTGCAGTGGAATCTTAGGTTAATAGGCAGACTTAACTTCGCATTAAGTTCTTTCCGCCTGCCTAACTTTCGAGACTACATATTGCATGGAGAAAATCAAGGCCAAGATTTGTCTACAAGGAATATTTTGGAATCCAAAATATTTTATTTCGGTGGAGTGAATATTGAATCCATGATCATCACATTAACAATCGGTCGTTGTGCTTTTAAGTTATGGTGACTTGGTTTTTTCATAATATTTTTTTTATTTCTAAAGTAAGCTTCATTTTATTTCTAAAGACATGGAAAAAATAGAAATCGGAGTGATTTGCCACTGGTGGTTAATAAAATATCCAATATCAAACTCAACAAACTTTAGTAAAGTTTATTTTTATTTGAATAAACTTGGCCTAGACATATTATACGGTGGTATCTTGTAAATAGTGATAACAGTGATGGTGACACTAAGAGTGACACTATCGATGATAATGAATTGGATATGGAATGATTTTACTAGACGTTTCGCAAGTTTATTTTTAACTTCAAAATAAAATAAATAATAATAAAAAAATTACATAAAACTAAATTACATAAAATTTGTTTTCTAATTTTTTATTTTTTTTTAAACAAAAAATTATGTATTAGGTACTTAATAATTATAAAACAATTTGAATTTGCGTTCTTTTCGATGTGGACTACGAATTTTAGCCAAAATTTATATCCTGTATAACATTTTAAGCAGTTTTTTAAATAACATTTCGCTATTAAATATTGTATAGTGCCGTCAACGAGTCGTGGCCACGGAATTGGGCTTGTGCGCATCGTTCACTAATGAAAAAAAAACAAAAAAACAAGCAAAAAAAAATCTAGAATCAAATCTGCACCGACATCGACTAATTTTAGAGTGGCCACGACTCGTCGACCGTACTGTTCGATAGTTATTAAAAATATACCTATTACATGTAAATATAGTTAATAATTCCAATCTTCTTTATTTTATTTAACTTACTATCAGTTACAGCGAGAAGAAATCCTCCGGTCATCTGCGGTTCTAGAGTGAGGTCTACATTGTTGGCGCGTACGGGGACTGCCGCCGGGAAGGCCCGCGCGGTCAAAGTTAAAAGACCTGTCAAGTTTTACAAGGTTACAAAATAGCAGAAAAATGTAGATAAAATTAAAATAAAAAAATAGCTTCACGCTCTATCCCGCACACAGCAGGGTAGGCAGAGGGAACCTAGTGTTAGACACTCCGTTAACCACTTCCTGCCGAATTCTGGAGGCATTGCGTGTTGAGTGGTAGAGCTCAACTCCGCGCTTTGTCTCGACACGAGAGCGAAAAAAATGGAAATATATATTTAAGTAAATATTTCATCTCCTCGGGTGGGGATTGAACCCACAACCAGTCGGCTTTACAGTCACAATTTGTGCCGCTGCACCACGACTGGCCTCAAAATGTAGATATGTTTTAAAATAAATGGCGTTACTAATTTTAAATTATATATTAAAATTTATACACTTTTTTAAAAAAAAATATTGTCATAAATGCGAATCAAAGTCACACGCCAAAATTTCAATATACTTTTTTAATTTTATAGCTTTTATAGCACATACTGTGTAGATCGCTGTTAAGAATAAAATAATATAATTAATTTATTTCTTACAAGTATATCCATTTTCTTGTACTTATTTTAATAGATGGACCATTTAAACCATTTATACATATTAAATTGCAATAATGCAATATATTTTATAGGTCACAAGGGGCATGCAAGCACGAACTTTACACTATAATAACAATAATAAATATCAGCTTGACGCTGTATTCCGCACGGTCAAAGTTAAAAGACCTGTCAAGTTTTACAAGGTTACAAAATAGCATATAACAGCAGGGTAGGTAGAGGGAACCTAGTGTTAAGAAACTCCGTCCCCCACTTTCTGCTGAATTCTGGGGACATTGCGTGATGAGTGGCAGAACTCAACGCCGCGCTTAACTTCGACACCAGAGCGAAGAAAATGGAAATATAAATTTAAGTAAATGTTTCATCTCCTCAACCCACAACCAGTCCATTTTACAGTCACACTTCGTGCCGCTGCCCCACGACTGGCCTCATTTTTTTAATAGATGGAGCATTTAAACTATTTATACATATTCAATTGCAATAATGCAATATATTCTATAGGTCACAAGGGCATGCAAACACGAACTTTACACTATAATAATAATAATAAATATTATTATTATTATTGTATTATATCTATGTGTATAACAATAATATTTTTTATTATTATTTCCTCAAAGAAAATCAACTACAGAGACATTGCTAAATTTTACACAATATTATTTATCTTCTCTTATAAATAACGACTCAAATATTACCTATAATGAGAATTAATTTAATTAGGCATAATAGAAGTACTTAAATACATTTAAGTTGAAGAATGCCTTAAGTTGGTATGATAAATGATGGATCTTTAATCACTAAAATACCAAATTAACATTTAATTCGGTAATAATATTCAATATTTACCTAATAAAGTCCTTAAAGCCGCCATCACAGATCACTCAGTGTCGGGAACTAATTCAAAATGACAGACTTATCTCAATGGATTACTCAATTCTTTTATCTAATATCGAGCTCTTGAGATTTATTATAGATATATTACCTTCTGTTTGTGTAAACTTGTGGTACGTTTCCAACGACCATTGTGTCCAGTGGGAGGATTAGTAACGGTGGGTCGCCAGTTCTACACGTCAATTTTTTTCTTTTAATTATATTTTTAATGCTAGTCGTGGCGTAAGGGGCACAAAGTCTGACTGTAAACGCGACAGGTTGTGGGTTCGATTCCTTTCGAGGAAATGTAATATTTAATATTTTTATTTCCTCGAATGGGATTTCAATTTTATTTATTCGCTCTGGTGTCAAGGCAAAAGCGCGGCGTTGAGTTCTGCCTCTCAGCACGCAATGCCTTCAGAATTACAGAACTAGTTTCCTTCTGCGTAAATGCCTATCCTGCTATGTGCGGGATACAGCGTGTCGCTATAAAATATATATATTTGCAAGAATAAAGTTATATTTTTTAATTGTCTATAACCGTTTACGTTAAATTATTTGGTACTTTTAAAGTAATAATATAATTGTAACGAACAGAAATTGTATGATTTTGTTATAAATAAACATTTAATTTAATTGTATTACATTATTTATTTTATTTTATTTTAAGCATTTGGTTTTGTTTGTGTTTTCAACTTTACGCTGTATTCCGCCGGCGGTAGGAAAAGAGAAGGAAGAACTGAACCAAGGATTTAGTGTGTTTTGATACCAAGGCGAGGAATTGAAAATTATTAATTTCGCTGAACCTAAATACAACCTTCGGATATACAATTCGACTCTCTACCTGTAAAATTAATTTTATAGGAATTCCAGACAATATTGTTATCTATGTAGACGTCAACATATTCTATCGAGTATCTCACGTGGTTCAAGCAAATACAAGCATTCGTTAAAATATTATAATAATATTAATATACACCATAGATACTTGTCAAAATGAATAAAATGATTTTAATTATGTATACATACGTATGTAAATATTACATAATAGACTTTCGTCCATAGACAGCAAGAAAAGAACATTATACTATGAAGAGTATTCTTTAGAGTATAATGGTCCTTGCAGCTCGCTTTCGTCACCCATCTTCCGTCATCCGCCACTTGTCATCAACCAATCCAACAATCAATGATATACAGATTGGTACTTTGATAGCGTAAAACGATAATATTCCACATATTTTGTAGAGAATACTTCTTAAGGTTATATTTACATTTCAGACCTAATATTTCGTAATTATTATTTTCAATTCGAATTGTTTTAATAGTTAATTTGAAATACAAGGAATTTTGAATTTCTCAGCGTTACCTGCTCTTTAATAGTTTTGTACTTCAATACGAATTAATTAACAGTAATAATTTATGATGATAAAAATAATAAGATACATAATAATAATTTAATAAAATATAATTCATGAGGCGAGTCGTGGCGCAGCGGCACGAGATGTGACTGTATAACCGACTGGTTATGGGTTCGATCCCCACTCGAGGAGATGAAATATTTACTTAAATTTATATTTTCATTTCTTCGCTCTGGTGTCGAGGTGAAGCGCGGCGTTGAGTTCTGCCACTCAACACGCAATGCCTCCAGAATTCGGCAGAAAGTGGGGAACAGAGTGTCTTAACACTAGGGTCCCTCTGCCTACCCTGCTGTGTGCGGGATACAGCGTGAAGCGTGAATATTTATTTATGATATAAAAAAAATTGAATAATATTCATCTCCTCGAGTGAGAATCGAACCCACAACCAGTCGGTTTCACAGTCACACTTCGTGCCGCTGCGCCACGACTGGCCTCAAATATCTATATACATATGCAAAATAATATAATAATTTGTATATTTATTAATTTCAGATTCTTTTTTAAATTTAAAAATAAAATAAAGCAAGACGTCCAAGGGTAATCTGTTAGCTGACTGCTGAGTGCAGTGTTAATGTGAATATATTTGAACACTAAAATATCAAATAAACGAATATTGAGCATTACAACGTCTATTTATTCACAAACAAAAATAAATATAATAAATACATACAGGTACATAATATGTATAATGTATAAAAAAATATATTTAAAATTTTGACATTCTTAATCTTCAAGAATGAAATAAGGCAAGACATCCAACGGAGCAGGATAGTCTCTCAGCCACACGGGTCCAGAGACGATCTCTCCGGACTGCCCGTCCCTCCACTCTCCGCGCGGTAAGTAGATATCGCGGGACACGGCGCCTTCTTCTAGTACAGGAGCGGCCAAGATACGCTCACCCAAGAGGAATTCTGAAATATTTTATTAATATGGTCATTTTAAAAATAATAGAAATTATGTTACAGCCTTCGAGACATTAAAAATTATAGGAATAGTTGAGAACTGTAAATTATTAATGTACCTATTTCATTAGTTACCTGTAGGGCTAAGAATATGATCAATCAATTTATTTAGCTTTAGCTTTAAGTTATTATTATAAAAAGTAAGCTTATTCCTTGTAATAAAATCACTAGATTATGGTATTCCTTACCATCACCAATACCCAAAGCGACTTCATCTTCAGGGTCCAACCACCACACCGGCGGGTTCACGGGCGCGCCGTCCTTGACCGACGCCTCCATGGCCGCGGCAATGTCGTCAGCGTACTCCGCGTGGAGCTGTGTGTAGCGACGGCAAATTTCTACTGCCTGTCAAGTTTAATAAGAAAAAAATATTCTTTTTATATATATATATATATATATATATATATATATATATATATATATATATATATAAAGAATATTATTTTATAATATTCTTTAAACGGTAATTTGCTTTTCTTTAAGCGGTGGCTTAACTTTAAGAGCGGCATTGTGTTCCGCTATTATATTATACTGAGGGAAGTCGAACTCACAATTCACAGGGTCATGACGACTTTTAGAAAAAGTTGCAAAATAACTTGACAAAATGACTTTTAGAAAAAGTTATGCCTCACAGGACAGACAGAAACCTCACCTCATCATCATGATCCCAAGGCACAAACGAGTATTGTAAAGTCGGCATAAACACATTGGCTTGTAACCATCTGACAAACAATTCCTTTGAAGGTTTATCATTGTATCCGTTACCGCCGATCATGTCTGGTAACACCAGGGTATACCCGTTAATATTCATTTGCAATAGTGTTGTGACCAAAGTGGCAAGACCGTTGTTGAAGCCCCAATAAGTGTCTTTGTCTACCATACGGATGAACACTGGTAGGTCTTGGGTTCTGCAAAAAAGAAAAAAAGTGGTGTTGATCTTTTTATTCAGTCAGCGAAAATATGTCTATTTAAAAAATATTTCAATGAAATCAGCTTCACGCTCTATCCCGCACACTGCATAGTGGGCAGAACGAACCTTGTGTTAAGACACTCATTTTTTCCCCATTTTCTATTTTCCACCGAATCTGGAGCCATTGCGTGTTGAGTGGCGGAACTCAATGCCGCGCTTTGCCTGGACACCAGAGCGGAGAAATGAAAATACACATTTAAATAAATATTTCATTTCCTCGAGTGGGGATCGAACCCACAACCAGTCGCGTTTACAGTCACACTTTGTGCCCCTGCGCCACGACTGGTACATTCATGTGTACCAGTATACCATACAAGTATGTGTAATTCGGGAAAATATATTTAAAAAAAAATACATATTCGTTCTAGTGGAAAGGAAAGCTTTTTTTTACATATTCATGCTATGGTTGTATGGTACGCCTCCCGTATATAGCACGGTAGGCAGGGAGAACCTAGAGTAAAAACATTAGGTTCCGCTTTCCTTCCGAATTCGAGAAAGCATGTAGAGTTGCGAAATTCAACGCAACGCCTTGTCCTGCTAAAGCAAAGATAGGAAAATAATTCTTGCCCCCCTTTGCAATTAGACGCTGTTTTATTGCATTATTATAGAGTAATTTTTGTTACGATAATGGTATTATTTAATTTTATGCGTGTTTCAATTTGAGAAAATTACCTCATTCCAGATCTAATTTCAATCATGGGTCCGAATTTGGCGACCGTCCTCACGTACGCTTCTACAATATTTCCGGGGTGCAAATCAACGTCCCCATTTTGGACGGGGATCTGTAAAGAAAACCAATATGTTTCATAACATTTTTAAGTGTTTTAATTTTTTTAGCTTTTGCAAATTTCGGATATCGCAAGGTAAGTAAAAAGAGAAAAAGATAAAAAATTAAGTGGTGCGTGGAGAACGGAATATCTTAAACGTGAATATTAAAAATATACTAACTTGAGGAGACCAACTGGATTCTCCAGCATCAAACTTGACACTGTCAATATCATAAATTTCAATTAAGTCTTTAACTCTAGATGAGAACCAGTCAGCAGCTTCAGGGTTGGTGAAGTCGATGTACGCGGGCACTGAGCCGTTGTTGTTCCACCATGATGTATCGGGGCTGCCGTTCTCGTTTAGGACGAAGTAACTGAAAAGAGAAAATAGGATATTATTAGAGTTTTAGGTATTTTTTTAAATCAAGTATTACTAAGTTAAAACTATAAAATTTAAGAACGAAGAGTATATTAAAGTAATAGTTGTGAATTGAAATCAAATGAAAAAGCAAAATATAGAAGTGTCTTCAAATTTATCGGTCGATAAGGAACAATAATATAAATATATATTTTATTTTAATGTAAACAATAATAAATCTTTTATCTTACCCTTTAGCCAAAGCATCAGAATACCAAGGTTCGCAATCTTTATTAACAAACGGATGCACCCAAATAGTCACCCTGAACCCGAGACCCTTGATATCTTGCACCAACTGCCTAAGATCGGGTAATTTCCTCTCATCAACAGTCAAAGAGCCGTAGCAAATCTCCCAAAGATCGTCAATTTCGAACTGTGCATTTGGGAAACCACTGTCGTTGATCTCATTTGCAAACTCCCACAGAATTTGTTGATCTATTTCTCTGGAGTACCTCGCCCAGGTCGACCATACTGGGTATTTGATCATTCTATAGTCTGGTACACCTGATGGCTTGCCAAGGTAAGTGTCTATTGCGTGCTGATGGGCGATCTTGGCATTGTCGAAGAACCAAAGGTCGTACTCTAACACATTACGGGAACGTTGTAAGGAGTATGGATCAGAAACTTCAGCTACGAAGCAAATGTGATTGTCCAAAATATTATGATAATCAACGAATAATGGAGCTTCTGGCTGAATATAAATGTACCATCCGTTGGAGTTCACCCAGTATCTTTCAGACACAGCGGCGTTGTCGTCTTCTTTGGAAATTATTGAGTATTTTTGTAATTTGGACTTTTGAATTGGCCAATATTGTTCTTTTTGTTCTGGGCCGCCATACCACTGTTTTGATCCTGTTGTAGACATTGGGAAAGAAAATTTTGCGTTATAAGTTAAATGTACTCAGAAACATGTAATAGTGTTTAAAACACATAGAATTGGAATATTTTATTGTCAATTAAACAATGAAATTTAATTTGAGCAAACATAAAAAAAATGTTACGATAACAGTTTACTGTTGAACATTTTATCTCATCGGATATTACGAAGCAAAGATTAGAAATACCATAAAAAATTACGTAAGCCTACCAAAATCATAGCAATCTTCAAATACTTTGTCACTGGGACCCTCCCATTTTATGGTTACCCTGTATCCGCCACTCGCGGCGTCACGGCCTTCTGATAATTCCATTTTGATATCTCCATCTTCAAGATTTACTTTACGACCAATTTGTCCAATGAGTAGGCGGTTGGAGTCTAGTAAGAGATAAAAAACATACTAATATAAACACTTGTATATAGCTATAATATTAATATATGAAAAAAAATTAGATTTCAAATTCTACGCATATTTAAGAAAATGATTAAAAGTTATTAATACAAACATAAGGTAAAAAAATACTATGTAATATAAGAACTTTTTTAGTCATATTTTACTGTGTTTCTTTGGGCTAAAAATGCTAAGTGATCTGTATGATTTTTTGTTTCCCGTGTTTTTTTATTTTAACCACGATATAGGGGGTTGCCCTCAGAATGATCTTTTTCAATCTCAAAGTTGAATCTCATTTCATCAATTTTTATATATTAAGGTGGCAGTGGTTGCTGTTTACATAATTATTATGAAAAAAGTAACATAAAAGATAAAGAATACATTGAATTACCTGTAATTGCAATGACATTGTAACCGCCTTCCGCGTTCTCTTCCAGCTCAAAGTCACGAGCAGTTGGTGCTCTCGGCACGGCGGCCAGTACGGCCGTTAGGCCTACAATTATACCATAAATATAAATATATATTTTTTTCAAAAATTTAAAACGTTTGAACAATATCCTCTACAATTTGGTAATGAAAGTTAAAAACATATTTTTTCAATTACTTTACAGTAGTGGATGTGACAATTTAATTTCATAATAAAATATTATATATACATAACATTTCTCATTTCATCTTTAATCATCTCCAACTGATTACAGAACATTGGGCAGCGGTTACAAAATTCACTTTTGGATACATTGCTTGTTGAATGGTATTATAGTAGTTAATGGATGCTCAGTAACATATTGCTGAAACTTCGTTAAGCAGGCTCCAGAAATTAAAAATATTTTATACATTTTTTAAATATAATCGTTCCACAATGCGGGGATCGAACCCACAATCATTAAGTAGGTAGAGTCGAAACTTCCTGCTTTCCCATTTTTCCGTCTAGTAGATTTTTTTTTAAATTTTTTTTTCAGCTTCACGCTGTATCCTGCACACAGCAGGGTAGGCAGAGGGAACCTAGTGTTAAGAAGTACCACCAACTGAACGTAGCGTTTTAAGTGTTCCCCACTTTCCACCAATTTCTGAAGGCATTGCATGTTGAGTGGCGGAACTCAACGCCGCGCTTTCTCCTCGACACCAGAGCGAAGAAATTAAAATATAAATGTAAATAAATATTTCATCCCCTAGAGTGGGGATCGAACCCACAACCAGTCAAATTTACAGGCACACTTTGTGCCCCTGCGCCACGACTGGCCTCTAATATTTAGAAGATAATTTTAAGAAAATATATTCGTAGTATAGTTAACTCACCCGCCAACAGCATCAACCACTTCATGTCGGTGGTCGTAAGCGGTACGTACTGTCAATAACATTTTATTATTTCCCATATCTATCACTTTATCGTCTTCTCAGTTCGCGGATATCGTGTATATACAGCGTGTTTAATAAAAAAACGTTTTTAATCCTTCATATATCGCGGATTTTTTTTTAATCTAGTGATAAGTCACTCTATTTTATATTTATGTTTAAGATATTGCTTGTTAGGTACACGACATTTAACTCTGTATTTTTTTTAGTTCTACCCACAACATCAAATATATGTAAAATTGGTGGAAAATGTACCTACAGTGCATAGTAACATCTCAATACTAAGTTCCATACATTAATAATAAAGTTGCCTATATGTATAATATATATTTCTTATCTTTCTTTCTTTCTTAGAAGCATACTGTATAAGGTTTGAAAAGGCTTAAATAATATCATACCCACAGGTTTTACAAATCTTTAACAGTTTTCCGAACATCTTCATATGAGTCGCGATAAGATACAGTCCTTCACATGAAGTATTTTGTTTTTGTGTTGTATAATAATTTGTTTATTAGAGATTATATTAATTTTGAGTGTATTTTGTTTTATTTAATTTTTTTCCTCCGTGCTGTTTCCTGCACATAGTAGGGTAGGTGTTAAGGCACTCCGTTCCAATTGAGACACTTCCGTTCAGAACTTTTCTACTTATTTAATATTTGAANTTCACGCTGTATCCTGCACATAGCAGGGTAGGCAGAGGGAACTTAGTGTTAAGAAGTACCACCAACTGAACGTAGCGTTTTAAGTGTTCCCCACTTTCCACCAATTTCTGGAGGCATTGCATGTTGAGTGGCGGAACTCAACGCCGCGCTTTCTCCTCGACACCAGAGCGAAGAAATGAAAATATAAATGTAAGTAAATATTTCATACCTTAGAGTGGGGATCGAACCCACAACCAGTCAAATTTACAGGCACACTTTGTGCCCCTGCGCCACGGCTGGCCTCTAATATTTAGAAGATAATTTTAAGAAAATATATTCGTAGTATAGTTAACTCACCCGCCAACAGCATCAACCACTTCATGTCGGTGGTCGTGAGCGGTACGTACTGTCAATAACATTTTATTATTTCCCATATCTATTACTTTATCGTCTTCTCAGTTCGCGGATATCGTGTATATACAGCGTGTTTAATAAAAAACGTTTTTAATCCTTCATATATCGCGGATTTTTTTTAATCTAGTGATAAGTCACTCTATTTTATATTTATGTTTAAGATATTGCTTCTTAGGTACACGACATTTAACTCTGTATTTTTTTTAGTTCTACCCACAACATAAAATATATGTAAAATTGTTGGAAAATGTACCTACAGTACATAGTAACATCTCAATACTAAGTTCCATACATTAATAATAAAGTTGCCTATATGTATAATATATATTTCTTTAGAAGCATACTGTATAAGGTTTGAAAAGGCTTAAATAATATCATACCCACAGGTTTTACAAATGTTTAACAGTTTTCCGAACATCTTCATATGAGTTGCGATAAGATACAGTCCTTCACATGAAGTATTTTGTTTTTGTGTTATATAATAATTTGTTTATTAGAGATTATATTAATTTTGAGTGTATTTCGTTTTATTTTATTTTTTTCCTTCATGCTGTTTCCCGCACATAGTAGGGTAGGTGTTAAGGCACTCCGTTCCAATTGAGACACTTCCGTTCAGAACTTTTCTACTTATTAAAATATTTGAAGTACAAGACAGTTTTAATTATAATATATCCTTAATAATTATTTCTTTCTAATTAAGTAAATTCTCCTTAATAATTAATTATTTCTTTCTAAAAATATGTAGCAATTAGTTTAGGCAACCAATTTATGGAAATAAGAATATATATTAAATAATTTAATAACCAATATCAAAATCATCTAAAATGTATGTAGGACGTGTAGGCCAGCTTAAAGGCCGAATATCCAGCTTTTTCCATTTAAATACATTACATTACCATACTTGGACCAGCTGAATGAATTAATATTATAAACATAAATTAAATTAATATTTATATTTTTTTGAATTTAGGTCAGTCGTGCAAAAGAATTATATATTCATATATATCAAGTATATAAGATGACTAGCCTATGGACCTATGGAAAGTAATTTCAAAAAATATTTAATTGTTTTATAGCAGTATTGAACCCATATTTTCACCATTTGTATATTAGTTAATTAGTACATGTTCTATTTTGTGTACCGTAGTGGTCATCATAATCATAGACAATAATAATATTTTTCCTTTGAATAATAAATATTCTATACTTAGTTTACCAAAATAATAACTAAAATAGTTTTAAAAAATATTTTGTCAATAGCTACTTACATTATTTTATTTAATCAACTTATCCAATGTGCTCGTGTATCTTTTGAATAATAAAAGAACCATAGACTAAGCGTCAAGTATATTATTAGTCTTTGTTTCCACATTTCTCTTGGTTTTTTGTTTCATTTCGTAAAGCCGCGCATCCTACAATGGCAGATCCGCGCATCCGGCAAATAAAAATTAAAACCGGCGTCGTAAAACGAATTGCCAAAGAGAAAGTAGTTTACGAAAAGGAAGCTGAACAACAAAAGAATAGGATACAGAAGATAAAAGACGAAGGCCAGGACGAACACAACATAAGGAAACAAGAGGAGGTTCTGCAGGAGTCGCTGATGATGGTCCCTGACTGTCAGCGACGGTAAATTAAATGTTATTTGTTGATTTTATTTATAACTGAGCATATTTTGTTACTAATAATGCTTTTAAGAACATATTATTGTCATTTTTGAACTATATTAAACCATAAGGTATCCATATCTTGTCTTAATATAGTATACTTGCTGAAACCTAATTGTAATAAGGTTCTAGTTAATAGTAGTAGTTAGCTAGTAGCGTAGAGTTTTGTGAAAATAATTAAGTTTTTGTAATTAATTTATAATTTTATATAAATTTACATAAAACGTGGCTTAGTTCTTCATGACTCATAACACTTCTCAATTGAATATAGTCCAGCTAAGAGAAAATTATTTATGTTTTAATTTTTTTTTAGATTGGCTAAAGCATTTGCAGATTTAAAAGGCATTCTAGAAACTGAACAAGACCTCAAAGAAAACGAGGACTACATAGCAGCGGAGCAAGTATTAAAAGACGCTGAAATCCAATTACCGGAATCTGTTTAATTATTTTTATTTATATTTTTATACTAAACAATCATGTCGCAAATATTTTCTAACATTTTTACATTCCAAAATATGCTTCCTGTGCCACCACCACCACCGCCACCACTGATGACCCAAGAGCTATCAGATCAAGAATTTGTTAAGTCATTTGAGTCTCGGGTTGAAATATCTAAGAAACGAAAGTTGAAAATAAATTGTGGAAGCATCTCCCAAACTAAATATTGTTTGGCGAGTTTGGTTTCTGCAATAAGGGATATAAAGGCACAAGAGAAGTTACTTGCTGGTAACAATTTAATCAGTGATGAAGAATGGAAATCAGCCCTTGAAAGCATAAAAACGAATAGATATGTTATAGATTCAACTATAAAAAGAGTTACTGGAACATTTATAGAGATTAATAGAAAGGTGTTGACAAGACGTGCTGCTAAACGCCGTAGGCAAAAGAGAAGGAGGTTGGAATATAAGGAAGAGAAGAAGAGGATATTGAAGGAGAAAGAGGAGAACTCTCGAAAAATCAATGAGAATTTGGTAAAGATTAAGGAGAATCTGGAGAGGGCTAAAATGGTTTGTATTTTACTTTTTATTTCACAATATCTTAACTCTAACTTCCCTCTATATGTATACAGGATATATATGAAGGGTAGATAGTGTTAACCTAGTGTTAGCATTATGCTATTACTGGAGTGGAAAAATTTAAATAATTCAATTGCATAAGGGGGCATCAACCATTTATAGAATTTTTGCATTTATCTTAGTGCAGCCACCACTGCAATTTAATGATAATGAAACATAAACATTTATATATTCTTAATTGACTTCTTTTTTTCTTAATTGGCTGAGGCCAGTCGTGGCGCAGGGGCACAAAGTGTGACTGTAAAATCAACTGGTTATTGGTTCGATCCCCATTCGAGGAAATGAAATATTTATTTACTTTTATTTTTTCATTTCTTCTCTCTGGTGTCGAGGCAAAGCGCGGCGTTGTGTTCCACCACTCAACACGCAAGGCCTCCAGAACGCGGTGGAAAGTGGGGAATGGAGCGTCTTAACATTAGGTTCCCTCTGCTTACCCTGCTGGATACAGCGTGAAGCTGATTTAATTTAATTTGAATTATAAATATTTATAGGAACAAGAATCCAAGCATAAAGCAGATATAATATTAAAAGAAGTGCTCCGCAAAAAACATGATGCTAAGAAAAGCATGGAGAAATTAGATGCTCTATTTAAATTAAGACTGGCTCGACAAAACACTGCCAAGGGCAAGGGGCAGCAGGTACAAGAACATGAGACAGTGGCTTTTGCTAATAATCTTAGTAAGTTAATTATACATTTTAATTGATATAATAATTAATAAATTGTAATAAAAAAAAGCTGTAACAACTGATGTTGATGGTGTTACAAGAAGCAATGCTGTGTTAGGCCGTTTGGAGAGTAGAGAACTGTGTAATAAGACTATTCTAAATTTTAATGAGTACTAGTTTCCTTCTAATGATACTTTGTTCTAGTCAGTAGTTTTGCACTGTGTGATCCCGGCCTAGAATGGATCATCCTGATACTGGTGGTGTTGTAAGAGGCGACTAAAGTACGTGTGGTAGAGTCACGTCGCCAGCAATGTTAACACGCATGGGCAGACTCGACCGGATCATTACCGCCTCCGTCATTTAAAACCGGCGTGAAGTGGCTTTATGCCACTGCGTTCCGCATCAGGTAATGCCGGGCTCCGGCGCCCAACCCACCTTAAAGGCAGGTCGTGGGCGGCGGTAATCACTTACCATCAGGTGACCCGAAGTTCTAGGTTCTAAGTTCTAAAAAAGTTCTAGGTGATAGGTTTGTATAGCCGGGACCATCCTGTTGATTTTACTTGTTCCTGTTTCTGTTTCTGGATCAAGATTAAATTCATTCCAAGTTTTTTGCTGAATAGGAACCAAAAACACACAAAAGCCCACGACCATTGTGTTTACACACTTGTGCCACAGCTAAAAAAAAATAAATAAAAAAGCAATCATCCGAAGGCAATAGGAAAAAGTGAATTTGAATAGCAGGAACCAGGAACAACAATTGGAAGAGTTTCCAAGAATTGTTGAAACAGATGAAACATGCTTCTCAATTTTGCCGGAACCTAACATCACTAGTTTCTTCAGCATACCCTGCTTCTGTACCATTTTACTGTATATATTTAATATTTTTTTTACAGAAAGACTCAAATCACTATGGAAATTTAAGTTAGCTTCATATGAAATAGAAGAGGAACAACTACGCAAAAAATTAGAAGAAAACAGAGATAAAGACAACACCACGGAAATTGAAAAACAAACAATTAAGAATCTATCAAAATGGCAGAAATTATTATTTGGTATTAAAAGTAATCCGCAGGTGGATTTCAATGGGGATGTGGCAAAGTTTATAAATGTTAGGTATGTGATATAAAATGTTCTTTAACACTAACAATATATGTTAGTGTTAGGCCACTTTGTGATTAAAGGAAACTAGTGGAAGCGGCTGCACTGGCGGTTATTCCCCGCAGCTGTTTTTAAACCGCAACATGTTACAGAATGGTTCACGGGTAAAAACCGCGTCAAAGCTTGTCCTTTATAGAATTGACGCGTCTAACAGATAATTATTTTTGGATATAATAGTTGTTACAGTGAGGCATAAATATACTTTTGTTTAATACAATACTTAATCACTTTTCTACTTTTTATGTTGTGAATTTTTAGTATTTCCCAACCAACTTAAAAAAGGAGGAGGACAACTTTATTTATCATTATTTATCAGCTTCACGCTGTATCCCGCACACTGATGTGCGGGATACAGCGTGAAGCTAGGCAGGGTAGGCAGAGGGAACCTAGCGTTAAGACACTCCGTTCCCCACTTTCTGCCGAATTCTGGAGGCATTGCGTGTTGAGTGGCAGAACTCAACGCCGCGCTTCACCTCGACACCAGAGCGAAGAAATGAAATTATAAATTTAAATAAATATTCATCTCATCGAGTGGGGATCGAACCCACAACCAGACAGTTTTACAGTTACACTTCGTGCTACTGCGCCACGACTGGCCTCAACTTTATTTATTTTTTATATAATTTTTTTTTTTCAGGTCAGAGTGGGATATGCTCATAGATACAAGTCATGAAGCTTCACCGATACCTGTGGGATGGGTGCACCCCAAAGCTTAGACGCTGCTTGTTAATATAAATCATGCCTAAACAAATGTTATTTTGCGATTATTTTTAAAATTTATTGATTAAATTGCGCTATTTAATGCATTTATGTATTAAAAACTATATTGTACTATTTTGGTTTTTTATTTATAAATGTACCTTATTTTGTTGTATAGTATACATATTGTACCTGATTGTCAATCTGTCTATAAATGCAATAGTCGCTTTGATACTGAATATGGGAAAGAAATTTTCATTTTACTGTTCTGACAAGATAAACCGCAGAGTTGAGTTACGAATCCGGGCAAAAAGTGGACGACAGAGTTTCGAAAGCCGATATACTCTTGAATGGTGAACCCGTAGATCCTGTGGATTCTACGGTATTTCTCGGTATCACCATAGACTCCAAATTACAGTGGGGACCCCATATTGATGGATTAGCGAATAGACTTAGCTCTGCAGCTTTCGCGGTCAAAAAAATTAGATCATTAACTGACGTAGAAACGGCTCGACTTGTTTACTTCAGTTACTTCCATAGTATTATGTCCTATGGGATTTTACTTTGGGGTAATGCAGCCGGTATTCAACCAATATTTGTCCTGCAAAAGCGAGCTATTCGTGCAATCTGTAACTTAGGTCCTAAAGACTCATTAAGGCAAAAGTTTAAAGAAATTAATATATTGACAGTTGCATCTCAATATATTTTTGAAAATGTTATGTATGTTAAGAAAAACATTAATAATTTTACCAAAATTGGTGATTATCATAATATTAACACTAGAAATAGGCATAATCTTGGTGCACCTGTAACTCGGTTGCATCGAATCCGCAATTCTTTCATGAGACAATGTGTACGCTTTTACAATAGGATCCCAGAAAACGTCAGAGAATTTTCTATATCACGATTTAAAAAAATTGTGAAAAGACGTTTGTGTGTTAAAGGTTATTACCAAATTAATGATTTTGTAAATGATAACACGCCTTGGGAATGAAATGCTCGCTCCAGTCTGTTTCAAAAGTATCATTGTCACAGATATTTAAATATGTATTTGCATAAAATTGATTTTAGAAAAATAAGTCCCGCCTCGTTTCTTGCGCCGGTTCTTCTCAGGTCTGAGGCATTAACTTTAGTGAACTGGTGGTAAATTTGACGTTCAAAAAATGAAGCATGTACCTTCTTATTTTGAATAAAACTATTTCAATTTCTTAGCTCTAGGTTGATAAATTATAAGTCAAAATGCAAGGAAAATAATAAATATATTATAGATATTTTAGTTTCTTTTATTTAATATTTATGTTGGTAAGAAATTACTCTAAGCACCCAATTCCAAATAACTATCAAATAATTTTTTACAACTATTCTATGAACATACGACAAACATCAAATTCATGGTAATACAAAACGTTTGGTCTAAATGTTTTATATGACCGTCATGGCGCAGTGTGAAACGCCTACCGTTAGTAGGTCGCGAGTTCAAATATTTATAGTATTCTAATACAATAAAAACGACTAATTTCGTTAGTTTCTACCGAACAGTTTAGGTCAATATGAGGACACTTACTATTAGATAATAAAAGAAAAATCACACACTCCCACATTTTTTTAGTTTATTATTTACCTACAATGTATTAATGATTTATTTATTCTAGAATAGAACCCGCGACCCACGTAACGCAGTTTATATACGCCGTTAGACTTTACTAGCATTGTCCTTAATATATATGATATATACATATCGTAAGGGAAGACTTATTTATTACATACTAAAATATATGTCTAACTGCTCTCTATATATACATAATAGCGCTCTAAGGAGAAATGAGAATGAATTAGTTAAATTTGCTACCTACATCTAACAATAATTAATAGAAATATTAATAAAGAAATAAATTTAAGATTTATATTTAACCCAAAATACATAAAGTTCAGCCATTTTGTGACAACAAACAAAAAGTTAATCCAAGTATAGTCAGGTAATATGGCTTTGTAAATTAAATAAAAATATTTTAATCTTGTAATATTCAATTTTTTTTTATTTGTTCTCGTTCTATATTTTTTTAGCTTCAAGCTGTATTCCACAGAGCAGGGTAGGCAGGGGGAACGTGAGACCCTAATGTTAACGCACAACGATCCCATTAATACGCTTTCGATACCTACTTTCCGCCGAATTGTGGAGGCATTGCGTGTTGAGCGGCGAAACTCAACACCGCCCTTACCAGCGAGGAAATAATATAAAAAAAAATATATATATTTTATTAAATTTTTCTTTCTCTTGAGTGGAAATCGAACGCAAAAATCGTTGCGTTAACTACGGTCTCACTTATATTATGATAATGTTTTTCTGTGAAATGATTGATGAATTTTAAATATCAATATACTTATGCATATTAATATATTTGAGGATATAAAATAATTTTCAGAAACATAAATTTATGAAAGTGTTTAATGAAATAAAGAGCTTTATCAAATATGTTTAAAATTTTCAAATGGGCTCGCTCACTAGTAACATCATTTTTTTTTATTTCTTTTATAAAACTGTTAAATGGTATGGCAAGCCCATTTACTTTGTTAAATAAATAAAAAACAACATTTTCTCTCGAGTTGTTATAAATCTAATGAATTATACAATATTTTGTATATACACATCTACAAATTATACAATAAAAAATTATGTCTAAATATAAAGTTATACAATTGGCAGTTATATACAACACTAAGAAAAAAAATAGTATTAATAAAAACGATTAAGTAATATATTGACGCTTTTAAGAAAGTATTATTTCGCAGTGGCACGGGGTCGGACTGTAAACGCGACGGTCGTGAGTTCGATTTTTATACGGGTAAATAAATTATTTTCATTTCCGAGATGAAACGAGTTGTTGAGTTCTATCACTCAGCACGAACTCTACATATCTCGAAAATTTAGCGGAAAGTGGATAAAACGTTTATTAATATTAAAAAGCTGAAAAAGAAAAAAAAATGTTTATGAACACACTAATCAAAAAAATTGTGGTATTAGATGGTCCACCTCAAGGAAGGCTGTCGTATCGTATTTGGTCACAGTTACCTCCCGCACTTAAGCTCGTATTTGTAAACTGCATTCAACTCTGAGATCGATCTTGAGATGCCGTTTTCATTGATAGATTATAATTTAAGAAGCGGCATCTCAAAATTGAGAGCGGTTTATAAAAACGGACTCTAGAGTGTGTCATGTGTCACACACAATCACTAATAATTTCCATTAGACTATGCGAGCTGGTAGAAGCTAGTATTTCGTAAAAGGAGGATAAGTTATAAGTAACCGGTTCTGTAACCTATTTATTTTTTTAACATTAATTTACAAAATAATTTAATTTAGAATCGTCAACGTATTACAAAATCTATGAATATTTTAATGAACCATATCGCTCATCTTACATTTATATCATAAGACTATAAAATATTAAAACGAATTATTTACAATTACATTATATATATATTTTTACAACAATTTTATACCTATCATAATAATATGGATATTTTTTTTTAATGTGATTGAATTCTTAAAAAGCGGTTTCCCGCTATCCCGCATATAGCAGTTTAGGCAGAAGGAACTTAGCGGTAAGACCCGCATTCTTCACGCATCGCCCGGTTTTCGAGACATTGTGTTCAACTTTGTGTTTTATATTATCACCAGAACAAGGAAATGAAAATATATAAATCCCACGAGTCGAACCCACAACCATCGCTTCACAGTCAGATTTGTGATATAATCATGTTTTACACAAAATTTTGTAAATGTAAAAACAATACCAATTACTATTTCAAATAAAAATAAACCTCTTAACATATGAAATTATGAATAAGGATAAATAAAAAAAAAACTAAAACAAAATAAAAGCGACAACAAAATTACAAAACAAATGAAATAAAAAAAAAGGAAGTAAGTGAAATTTCAGATGTTATTTTTCATCTAGATCTATACAAATAAACAAACATCCATAAAAACATGTGTTTCATCAACAACTAGTTTTCATTCAATTTGAACAAGACCATACAACATACATCCCTAATAAAGACAATATGTTCCCTAAATCTGGTTTTTTAAGTCTAGCTAACAATGACTACACAGACCATCCACATACATACAAATAAAATAATAAAAAAAAGATGAGCTTAATTCCATTCAAGGTTACCAAGGCCCCACTAGATACATTTTATTAATCCATCAAGTAAAAAGAATCGAGACTAGTCGTGGCGCAGGGGCACAAAGTGACTGTAAACGCGACTGGTTGTGGGTTCGATCCTCACTCGAACCTGATGTCGAGGGAAAGCGCGGCGTTGAGCTCCGCTACTGCCATATGCCGGCGTAGTTGCCGATGAGCGGCGCGGGCAGCGGGCCGCCGGCCGTGAAGATGCGCGTGCCGCTGTCGTCGTAGCAGTGCGTGTAGATGGCGGGCACGTAGCGCATCTGGTTGTAGCCCTCCGGCTCCTCCTCCGGGAACACCGAGCCCTTGGACACCTTCAGCGTCACCGTCTTGGACGAGTGGATGTTGCTCTCCAGGTACTTGCCCGCCCGGAGGTCATAGAACATGAGGATGCCTGTAAACATAAATATAACAATTCATTATACTAGTTATTACCTACAGCTTCACCCCGCGGTCAAATAGAAATGTCATATTATCACACATTACATGAACATATAATTAGAGGGTATTCATGGTGCAAGGACACAAGCGTGTGACTGTAAACGTGACAGGTTCGAGGTGTAAGATTCAATTACACCTCGAAGAAACAAAAAAAATAATATTTTCATTTTCTCGCTCTGATAAGAGGGTAACTGAGAAGCGGAGTGTTTCTTCCAGATTACGTGCTGGATACAACGTGCAGCTAAAAAAATACATTAATATATGTACATATGCATTATGAACAACACCATTATAATTGTTTGAGCTATCTAACTAGCAGTTACAAAAATAAAATAAATAAAAAGCCTTTATTCCCCATATTACCAGTTTACATTTCCTCTTGTTTAATACTCTACTTAAAAACTACATATTTAATACAATAGATAAATATTTATATTATAAGTAACTTAGTTGTCTAGGTCCCCTCTTTGGGTGAAGGCCTCCTCTAACTCCTTCCATCGATCCCTGTCCCTCGCCGCTTTTATCCAATGCCCATCTGCTACTGGGACTACATCATCTGCCCACTTTTTGTAAGGTCTCTCTACGCTTCTTTTTCCTGGTGGTCTTTTCCAGGTGGTAGCTCTTCGGGTCCACCTATTGTCCGTAAGTCGAGCCACATGCCTGGCCCATTTCCATTTGAGTTTGAGGGCATGCTCAAGAGCGTCTGTAGCTTTATTTTTATCTCTGATTTTGCTGTGCCTTATTTTGTCCCTTTTTCTGACTCCCAACATGCTCCTTTCCATAGCCCTCTGAGTTGTAGTTATTTTATTTGTTATTTTGTTTGTGAATACCCACGTTTGGGAGCCATACAGCAGGCATGGCAGTAGACAAGTTGTTGACAACTCGTTTGTGGTTCTTTTCATTTTTATGCTATGCTATAGTCTCCCTTGAGTACTTCTTTTAAGGACCAGTATCTTTTCCATACTTTGTTAGCTCATCTTCTAAGACCTCCTCTTCATTATTCGTTTTTGAAAGACACCTGCTTACCTAAATATATGTAATGTTCGACATATTAAATGTTTCTGCCTTGTACTTTAATCGGTTTCGTATAGCTATTACTCATTACCTTAGTTTTGTTTACATTCATGTCCAGCCCCACTTTAGAAGTTGTCTCACTCAGAGTATTTATCATGTATTCTAAATCTTTATGGGTGTCCGCAAAGATCACAATATCGTCAGCGAACCTTAGATGACTTAGTAGATGTCCACATATTGTGACACTTTTATTGCTCTTTCTATTTTGATCTCGTTGCCTCTTTTCTCAAGTTTCACTCTACTGTAACTGTCCTTATATATGCTTTTGATAATGTTGATATATTTATGCTCGACTTTGGAAGATTCTAAGGCTTTCCAGAATGAACTGTGGCTAATAGAATCGAATGCCTTACTGTAATTCAGTAGTCAAACAATTTAAAGTACCTTTGAAAAAAATACTAACAAGTAATGTTTATTACACTGTTCAAGAATATTTAGAGGATAAACATGTATGGAATTAATGTCTATTGAATGTGATGCAGGATAGCTGCCAGTTAATGTAATAAAATTATATATTATACCATTGACTTTGAAAAGAGCAACTGTTGAGTTTCTTGCCGGCTCTTCTCAGCAGAACTGCCTTCCGAACCGGTGGTAGCTTTTTTTTTTTTGTTATATGTTCATCCGACGATTCAAATGTGCTTATAAGAGTTTATTTGAATAAAGAATATTTTGAATTTGAATTTAATTTGAATCTATGAACGCGAGATACAATCTGTTAAACTCTTTATATGTTTCAAGAACTTGTTCCAGGGTGTGTATGTGATCTATTGTACTGAAGCCGGAGCGGAATCCTGCTTGATTGCTTGATCATTAATGCCATCAGGCCCTGGGCTTTTTTCATTCCTTAGGGTGTTGATGTAGTTGTACACTTCTCTTTCTTCTATACTTTCTGTGCTTCGTTACGTTCGTTTTCGTAGTTTTTATGTTCCATTTCATCATAATTTTGCTGCTTGTACAGTTCCTTATAGAATGATGTTGCGAATTTTAACACTTCTCTGGATTTTGTATTCTTCGAATTGTTGTCTAGTTTCTGTATCCAGTTCTTATGGGTCTTTAATTCTTTGAGTGCCCCTCTTTGCGCTTCGGAATTTTGTTAAGATGTAGATTATAATATTTTTCCTGTGTACAGTATAGTCGTTCTTTATAGATTTATTAAATTTCTCTTGCTTTATCCTTTGTGTGGATCAGATCTGTCCTTTTTTATATAAGTTTTAATGTCTGTTCACTTAGTATTATGTTCTTTTTCGTTTTCTCTTGATTGGTTTTCAGACTTTCTGTAATGCCTTTTTCTATCATGTTGTAGTAAGATTGAACTACTGAGTATGACGCATTGTTATCTATATTCGTTGCTAGTTGGCTTAAATAATTATTTATTTCAGTTTTTGATTTAAGAGTTCTCAGTATTGTTGTATATTGTCTTCCAATTTTCTTTGCATTTTCCAGGGTCAATGGTGCTCGGACCAATCTATGGTCGGATGGAAATTGAATGGTGTTTAATACTTCAACATTTTTTACTAGGTTACGTTTGTTGGATAAGATAAAATCAATTTCCTTCTTCGTTTTCGAATCTGGTGATTGCCATGTCCACCTGCGACTTTCCTTTTTCTTAAAACAAGTGTTCATAATCGTTAGTCTGTACTCAAAGGGGTAATCGATTAGCCTTTCTCTCCTTTCATTTCGCTTTCCGTATCCACATGGTCCTGTTGATAGACTTTCCTCTATTTTTGTTTTGCCAATTCTAGCGTTGAAGTCTCCTATTACCAATATTGTTTCTTTGGCTAGAGTGTGCGCCTTCCTCAGGTCGTTGTAGAATAGTTCCAGCTCCTTGGGTAGAGCTCTCTGTTGGGACATAGACTTGTATTATTGTGATATTATGGTCTTCTAGCTTCAGTTGTAGCAGAGCGACTCTTTCTGAGATTCCATAGAAATCAACAATGTTGTTTTTTAACCCTTGCCTGATTAAGAAACCTACTCCATATAGGCCTTTGGTTTCTTCTCCTAAGCCAGCCCGGTTGGGAAAGACCTTACTTCATAGGATAATTTCTATAGTAAGGTCTTCATGAGATCCACATAACATGTGAGATTGTGTCAACTAGCAGTTACAGATGGCTAAATTGAAAGGATTAATGTGATATAATACAGCCGGTAGCCTTTCTTGATAAATGGACTATCCAACAAAAAAAAGGAATTCTAATTAAATTACTTTAAATTCCTTTTTTTTGTGTGTCTGGTCTGAGGTATTATAATACTAAGAATATCTTTGGTTAAATGTGCTAAACTGAGGAACTCGTCGGTTCTTGTAGGCAAAATGCAATATTGAATTCTGCCACTCTACACTTAATATCTAAATTTGTCGAAAATTGGACTTTGGAAAATTGCGTGGGAAATGGAGTATTTCTGTTTATTATCAGTTGAAGCGTGACGGTAAACAAAGTCAATACCAACCAAGACCAGTTCCAATAGTCAGCATGTCGCCTCTAAAGCTGGCCGATCGAATACCACAGCCATTGTACCTCGAGGTTATCTTCTTAACTGACTGTAATGTACGACAGTCCAGCAACAGCGTGTAGGACTTGCACCCGATGGCGTAAATACCGCTTTCCTGCTGTCCACAGATATAAAATTTGATTTAGACACGATGGATGAGATTAAAATTAATATTGGTTCAGAGAAATTGATAATAAAATACATATATTGTTGTAAAGCTTCCAAATGAAAATGATAGAGTATAAGTACATGTAAAGTGTGCATACCTGCGTGGCGAGGCACACGAGGTCCTGGCAGGAGGGCAGCTTGCGCGAGTGCGTCTGGCGGAAGGAGGTGGCGCTGTACACGTGGATGTACCCGTTCAGCGTCAGCGCCGCGATCTCGCGCCACTGCGCGTTGAACGTCAGCGCGCGCACCTTCTGACCTGCCGCAGCGAGTACCACACAGTTATGTACCTTAACATCTACACATGTGATCTCACATCCACACATTTTAGGTCGAGATCCCATTGCTTAAATCTGTAAGGATCAGTTTTTCTAATGAAACTTATATTTAAGAATGATACATGTTAGTAGAATAGATTACACTAGGGTTGCCTAGAAGAATCCTGCCGCAATCACCTTTAACTATTTTTTTTCGTAATGCATTTTTGGTGAAAATTGCACTCATGTTTTTTATGTGAAATGCACATCATTTGAAAGAAAATCGCATAAGGAATTGGAACAACAGCCTCAGTCTGTCGCAAGCTTAGGGTTGCCTGGTTTAAACAGGTCACTTAATGTTAATATTTACATTCATGTCTTTTTTTAATGAATTATATATCGAATTAAAGCTTATTTTTTTCTCATCACTAAAACACATGGTTGCCTGGAAAATAACTGCCGCAAGCAAAGGTTGTCATCATTTAAAATATTTTATTCCGATTCCGAAGGTGATTGTGGCAGGATTCTTCTAGGCAACCCTAGTGTAATCTATTCTATTAACATGTATCATTTTTAAACATAAGTTTTATTAGAAAAACTGATCCTTACAGATTTAAGCAATGGGATTTGGGCCATTTGATTTCACATGCACTGTGCATGTGGGAAAAATCCTGATGGAAAATCCAATGAAGAAATGTATATGACTGCGGGTGATACCTTTTTGGTAAACACATATTTAGTTATCGTTGAAGCACATGTATCTGAATTACAATATAAAAATTTGAAAGATTCACAACTTACAAATATATTAATGGAGGTTTTTATTTTAAACCAAAATGGTCGAAATATGATAAGAAAACTATATTTTTTGGAGCAATAATGATTGTATGGAGTGAGCGCCCCCACCGTTCTTGCAGTCGCGCAGCGCGACGGGCGCCATGTAGGCGTGCGGCGAGGGCGGCGCGGCGGCGGGCGCGCGCCACAGCGCCAGCTTGGAGTCGCGCGACCCCGTCACCACGTACTCGTCGTCCAGCCAGCACATGTCCAAGATCTGCAACTCATGTCACTAGCTAGGAGGCTATTTATATTCCTAACATAATAACGTTACGGGTATATTATTTATATTAGCATTCGACACTTGCCGTCGAATTCTAGATATATTTTGTCAAGTGATGGAACTCAACGCCGCGTTTGGCCTCTTTAACATAGTGAGAAAATGACAATATTGGATATTTCATTTGAAATCCACAATATTCTTTTATTTGAAATGAATTTGCAATTAGTTCTTTACTTTTAGCAAATGTGTTTTATGCTGTTAGCTTTTAAAGGCGTAACTCTAATAAACCATCCACTTTAATTGGATGACCAAGGAACAACGCCGCCGACCATCCCGCGGTGCCCGACCTCAATGCCTGAAGTTAAGTTTAACCAAACAGCTCTTAGGCGAGCTCTGTCCTCTTTGGACATCCACAAGTCGAGCGGGCCAGATGGCATCTCTCCCTTAGTGCTCCGTTCCTGTGCTCCTGAGCTGACACCGGTGCTAACGCGTTTGTTTCGGCACTCTTACTCAGTCGGCGTTGTCCCAGACTCATGGAAGAGCGCTCTTATCCACCCGATCCCAAAGAAAGGCGATGGTTCCGATCCATCTAACTACAGGCCTATTGCTATCACCTCCCTGCTGTCAAAAGTCATGGAGAGCATCATCAATAGCCAGCTCTTGGTTTATCTAGAGGATCACCGATTCATTATTGACCGACAATATCGCTTCCGCCATGGACGCTTAACCGGTGACCTTCTGGTTTACCTTACCCACCGCTAGGCTGCGGCTATTGAAAGCAAGGGAGAGGGCCTGGCAGTTAGTTTAGACATGGCGAAGGCCTTTGCTCGAGTGTGGCATGAGGCGCTCCTGGGTAAACTTCCATGGGCTATGGAAGTTTACCCAGGAGCGCCTACTATGGGCTTCCCGAGAATTTATGCAAGTGGATCGCCAGCTTTCCCACTGGGTGCAGCATCAAAGTCGCTGTCGACGGTTTTTGTTCTAAACATATGCCCGTGAACGCTGGCGTTCCCCAAGGCTGCGTGCTGTCCCCTACGCTGTTTCTTCTGCATATCAATGACATGTTAGAGGATTCTAGCATTCATTGCTATGCAGATGATAGCACGGAGGACTCTGTTTACTCCGGCCGCTAAAATATTATCCACATCACCTGGATACGTGGCAATCCACTACTGTGCGGTTTCGTAGGAACTTCCTTCCACGCGCCACGGAACTGTGGAATGGCCTATCTGCGGCAGTGTTTCCAGGTCGATGTGACATGGGTACCTTCAAAAAGCGCGTCTATCTCCATCTTAAACGCACCTGTAGCTCCTCTGGTGTTGCAGGGGGTCGTGGGAGGCGGTAATCACTTATCATCAGGTGACCCGAACGCTCGTTTGCCTTGTCCTTTTCCATAAAAAAGAAAACCTTATACTGTTTTGGATTTTTTTTTATTTTGTAGCATTTTTTTACTCTATTTTTATTTTGAAAGAATATAATGTCTTTTTAATCTTTTGGCATAACTTCGCGTTACAAGGGCAGATGTAAGGTCATTGGGATGCGTTTCCAGTCGCTGTCGATATTTACAATTGTATTTTATTATTTCATCAACAACAGTGTCCATCTTGAGGTTTTCATGGATTTCCTTGTTGGTAACAAACCATGGTACTTGGCTGATTGTTCGTAGTATGGAGTTTTGTACTCTCTGAATTATCGTGATATTGACATCCACCAACATCCACAACAATATATTAAATAAAATAAAAAAAAGTAAATCAGCTTCACACTGTATCCCACACACAGCAGGGTAGGCAGAGGGAACCTAGTGTTAAGACACTTCGTTCCCCACTTTCTGCCGAATTCCGGAGGCATTGCGTGTTGAGTGGCAGAACTCAACGCCGCGCTTCACCTCGACACCAGAGCGAAGAAATGGAAATATAAATTTAAGTAAATATTTCATCTCCTCGAGTGGGGGGGATCGAATCCACAGCCAGTCGGTTTTACAGTCACACTTCGTGCCGCTGCGCCACGACTGGTCTCATTTATATTAAATATTTACATAAAAATTAAATTATATTACCCAATCTTTATGCGCCTCCCCCACACATAATGGATCAAGTGTAGGTAAACTATAGATGGCTAATTCACAAGAATTTCTTGCACCTGTTGCTAATAGTGTCCTGAAAATTAAATTAAACATACAAACACTATTTACCAATTCCTTTTTGGGACACAAAATGTGACTGTAAACGCGACTAGTTGCGAGTTCGATCCCCAATCGAGAAAATGGAATATTTATTTAAATGTATATTTTATTTTCTTGGCTCTGATGTCACTTAACACGCAATGGGGACGAAGTGTCTTAACAGTAGGCTACCTCTGCCTACCCTGTTGTGAGCAAGATGTGAGAGTGAAGCTGCTTTAATTTTAATTTGATTTAATAATATTCTTAAATATAAAGAGGCCGGTCGTGGCGCAGCGGCACGAGGTGTGACTGCAAAATCGACTGGTTGTGGGTTCGATCCCCACTCGAGGAGATGAAATATTTACTTAAATTTATATTTCCATTTCTTCGCTCTGGTGTCGAGGTTAAGCGCGGCGTTGAGTTCTGCCCCTCAACACGCAATGCCTCCAGAATTCGGCAGAAAGTGGGGAACGGAGTGTCTTAACACTAGGTTCCCTCTGCCTACCCTGCTGTGTGCGGGATACAGCGTGAAGCTTAAATATAAAAAAAAAACAATAATTTTATATGCATTGTGAACTACTCAATCCAATATAAAATAATGCTCAAATTCAAAGTACTCATTAAGAAGTTATGATAGTTTAAACATTTAAAAACAATATGCTTCGAATAGAGAACATCTTCCAGTATTTTCGTCGGTTGGAAAACTACTTTGAGAGATAAAAAAATATATATTAAAAAATACTTCAAACAACCAGTGACGTCATAAGCCACTTACATACTTTTTATTTGTAGGCAGGAGGAACCTGTTAACCTAGGTTAAGACACTTCATTCTCTATTTTGTTCTCCACTTTCTGCCGGTTTTTTTTAAGAATTCTCAGTTTAGTATCGGAACTCAATGTCACGAGAACAAGGAAATGAAAAGATTAAAGCGTGAAGCCAAAAACAGTTTAGAAATGTTACGGCTGTTGTCAAAAAAAAAAATCATATAAATATTGGTATTTCGTACCTAGAAGGATTTATTTGTAAAGCGTGTATCCCAGTTTGGTGTTCAACGCCGGGCCACGGCGCTCGGGGCCTTAACGTAGGTATTGCGTCTAAAGATCTCGACCTTACATCGTATACCATTAACTGAAAAGTAAATATATGAATTTTTATAATGATATAGTTTAAGGAAGTTTGGCCCTTGTTTTATGTGTTCTTAAAAAAAATATAACTGGATATTTCTTATATAGGTGCAGATTGAAAAATAGCGACTTATTTGTAGATTCATCTTTCTAGCTTAACCATGCAAAGTGCGTACATATTAAGTATGAAATATATTTTTTTTATGGAAAAAGACAAGGCAAACGAGCGTACGGGGTCACCACATGGTAAGTCATCATCCCCGCACACGACCCCGTGTAACGCCAGAGGTTAAAGTGGAGATAAACGCGCTTTTTGAAGGTACCCAAGTCGTATCGACCTGGAAACACTGTCACAGGTAGGGCATTCCACAGTTGAGTGGCGCATGGAAGGAAGATTCTATGAAGTTGCACAGTAGTGTAGTGCCACGTACGTATCCAGATGGTGTGGATGAGTTAATGTATAGATATGATTTTTTTTGTGTCTACCAGAGACACTTCACTCCCACAAGTGGGGATCAAACTCAAAACTTCACTATATTTTTTTTATAGCTTCACGCTGTATTTCGCACACAGCAGGGTAGTAGAGGGAACCTAGTGTTAAGACACTCCGTTCCTCACTTTCCGCCAATTTCTGGAGGTATTGTGTGTTGAGTGGCGGAACTCAACGCCGCGCTTTCCCCTCGACACCAGAGCGAAGAAATGAAAATATAAATGTAAATAAATATTTCATCTCCTCGAGTGGGGATCGAACCCACAACCAGTCGATTTACATGCACACTTTGTGCCCCTGCGTCACGACTGGCCTCAACTTCACTTATTACTAATATAAATTTGGATTGGTCTGTAAGTGTAGTAGATTATGACTCTCACTGTTATATACATTTTAAGTGATCGGATCAATGTCCAGTTCTTTTTGTACTATACTTGTCTATACTTTCATGTTAAAAAACAAAGGGTTAATAACACATAATTTATAAATGAATATTTAGTATTTCTACATATGTCTAGGCCATAAATAAATTATATTCGATTATTTATATTGATAGTAATATAGTTCCTGTATGTCAATAATAAATTTTGGGACACTCAAATTAAAAAATGCCCACAAAAATAACGAATTTTACATTTAGTACCTGAGCTGAGGGCAGTCGTGCGAAGTGCGACTGTAAAATCGACTGGTTCTGAGTTCGATCTCCATTCGAGGAGATAAAATATTTACTTAAATTAATATTTTCATTTCTTCGCTCTGGTGTCGAGGCTAAGCGCGGCGTTGAGTTCTGCCACTCAACACGCAATGCCTCCAGTATTCGGCAGAAAGTGGGGAACGGAGTGTCTTAACACTAGTTCCCTCTGCCTACCTATATGCGGGATGCAGCGTGAAGCTGATTTATTTTATTTACATTTAGTACACTTCCCCATTAAATACTTCTAAAAAAAGAAGCAAACAAAAATCGTCACATACCTTATTACACTTAGTGCCAAAAACAATCTGTCTGTCCGAGAGCCATTGTGAACAGAAGACTTTGTTCATATTGCCTAAATTGACTGGTGTTTCGCGGAACATGTCGTGGGTGAGCATATGGCGGGTCGCGTACGACGGGTCCACTGATCTAGGCTGAAAGGTACAAAAAAAAATTTAAAACATCTCACATAAATTATTTTGTTGCATTCCACTAAAACGCAGTCTCCTTGGGCAGAAAATGGAGTATGAAGTGTCTCGACACTATGGATGTCTTTGCTTTCTTTGCGATGTTAGAAAAAGTGTAACTGTTTTTAGGGTTGCATATCCAAAGCTTAAAACAACTCTATTATTAAGACTCCACTGTCTGTTTGTCACCAAGCTGTATCTAATGAACTGTGATAAATTTTCACACATAATAATTTCTGTTGCCGTTATTACGACAAATAGTAAAAATAAGAACAAAATAATATTTAAGAGAGCTTCCATACAACAAACATAGTTTTTCTATAGCTGTTTCAAAGATATCATTGTCACAGATAATTAAATATGTATTTGTTTAAAATTGATTTTAAAAAATAGGTCCCGCCTCGTTTCTTGCGCCGGTTCTTCTCAGGTCTGAGGCATTAACTTTAGTGAAATGGTGGTAAATTTGACGTTCAAAAAATGAATATTTTCATTTTCTTGCTCTAGTAACAAGGTAAAGCATGACATTGAGTTCCACCACTCAACACACAATGCCTCAAAAAATTCAGTGGAAATTGGGGAAATGGATTGTCTTAACACTAGCTTTTATCTGACTACTATATGCAGAATACAGTATGAAGCTAAAAAAATGAAAACATCACACACAAAAAAAGTAAAACAATAGATCTAGAGAGTAAATTATATTTAATACATATTAATCTTATCTATTCTGTTGTTAAAGTGATAACAATGTTGATTGGGGAAGGTCATTGATGCTATATCAAATGTAAATAAAAAAAATATTTTCTTTTGTATTTCTTTTTGTATTGATCACAAGCGGGGGGATAAAATAGGGACAGATTGTTCCCAGATTAATAAATTTTAAAGAAATTGTGTTATGTGATGGAACTCAACTCAAGGAAAAGTCTTGTTACCCCAATTATGAAAATGGAAATTATTCATTCCCTGGGGTGAGAATTGAATCCACAAGCACTGTGTTAACAGTCAGGCAACTCAGAACTGTTTGAAAATATTATCTCTCATATAGCAGGGATGGTAGATATGGTTTAAAATGCTACATTCTCCATTTTCTGTTAAATTTTTGACACATTGTATGTTGTTGAGTAGCGGCACTCAATTTCATTCTTTGTTTTATTACTATAGCAAGGTAATGAAATTATTTCCCTTAAGTGGAAAGAAACTTAAAATCCGTCTTTATATTAAACAATGTCTTTATATTAAACAATGGTTGGTTGATCTTAGTTTGAGTCTCAACATTAGGTTCCCGTTGCTATATCTACGATTCAGTATAAAGAATAAAAAATATACCTCAGGTGCCTGTATTTCCCTAGATCGTACATAATCGACAAAGTTGTAAGATGTACTCAGCACCCTGTGCTGCTGTGCAGGTGTCTCCTCCTCGCTATCACTATCAGAATAACATACAAAATCTTCAGGTTTGTCAGGTTTTCTTTGTTGTTCTAATCTGAAATATATAAATTAAAAAAATATATATATATATATATATATATATATATATATATATATATATATATATATATATATATATATAAATTAGATTTATATATAAGCATGTTATTAAATGTAACTATATTGAAATTAACTAGTGATGAACAAAACTAAAACGCTGTGTGTTTAATCACAATTTTACCCTAAAAGTAAAAACTGTAAGAATGCTCCCATAAAAATTAAAATTAAGCCAACCATAAGGGTAATTTATTGTCCAGTCACTGATTTTATTTCATGATCATGCATATTAACTTGATAACATATTTATTTCAGAACATGATATTATGATAAACATTCTAGTAATTTCAATAATTACATCATTAAAGAATTAACTCAAGTTAATAATGTGTAAATAGTAATTAGAATATTGACAACTCAATGTTTGAATATGTGAACATAACTTTTTAAATACTTCTATTTATATTAAAGATAATAAATCTTATAAATAAAATTTTAATAGACAAAAATTTGGTTTATTGTCTGATACAAAAGGTTTAGGTCCATAACAAATACTATAGCTTTAATGACATGCGAAATTTTAAAATGGAAGTTATTTACCACTTTAACTTGAAATACCCGAAATGCGTATGTGACACGTTTAAAAACAGGATCGATATAACGGTGTATTATTTCCTTACTCACCTCAATGCTCTTGCTTTGGCTCTCCTCTCTATTATTCTACCTGGTATATAACATGATGGGTATTTGCCCTCGACGGGGCGTCTCACGGTCTGCGCCATTTTAAAACTATTTATAAAACTAAATCTTATAAAAGTATCACTAAATGCACACTGTCAACTATTCACTTTCGTTTTGTCCTGTTGTACATGGATCCATAATGCGACATCTTTCATTATTAAAATGTTACTCGTCTTTATGTGCAACACGAGCGATCGCTCCTTTTGGAATAACTATCAAATAACTCGCATTCTGTTTATTAATTAATGTTAACTTTTAATCTACAAAATGAAATGGAAGCAATCGAAGACATAATTATTTAGAAAAATAATATATATGACGCCGATGGACGTATCTGTCAACAATGACAACGGTTACCACGAGAAAAATTCGTGGAAAAAGTTACCATACTTCAGATAATTTTTATTTTATCTATGTATAATATAAGAAATCTATATATATAATATCTATAATCTATATAATATTATTTGTTATAATTTGCATTAAGTACTATTAATTTACAAAAAGCGATGATATTAAATATGTAATCCTTGGAATATTTTTTGTTTTGTAGAATGTCTGTGGACAATTTTGTAATTTAATATAACAGTTTAGATAAAAAATATTAGCTTGTATTATAATATAAAATATTGCCTTTGCTCAAGAAATTAAAAAATAGAAACGATTTAGTACCTGAAACGAGCAAAGACCTGTATATATTAGGTCGAGTACATACAAAATGACTACTCGTTATACGGTTTCCTGAACTCCAGACAGGATCATTGTTTACTTTTTGTGCTAACGTTATTGTTTTAAATAAATAATTTAAATATTTAATTTATATCTATAACAAAAAAACATCTTAATTTTCTTATTGTAAGAGCTTCATGATATTTAAATGTGTTGAAACTGTTTCCAACATTCGAAATTATCACAGTCATAGCTTTGAATCTCTTATTCTTAAGATTTTATGGCCATGTTTTGTTACCCGTATTTAATTATTTAGCTTTAAGAGTTTCTTGCATATTTTTTATTATTTCATACGATAAAAGTAAATTAACTTAAAGCTTGTCGCAAGTAGGGGTCAAATCTATAAAAAAACACTCGGCCCATATTTGGAAAATGACGAACTACGGAGCAAGGATTTATAACCGACACCGAAACCAAACTTCAGCCGGTTACTATCTACAAGAAGTGTCTATTACCTATTCGCAAAATAAAATCACTTTTAAATCTACATTATTTACATTTTTTGAACTTAACGCTGTATCCCATATAAAGCAGGGTAGGCAGAGGGAACCTTGTGTTTGAGTTGAGACTCTCCGTTCCTAACATTCCGTCGAATTTTTGATGCATTACGGGTTGAATAGTACGAAGGCAAAGAGCGCCGGATCTAGCCCTTGATCTTGAGCGCGGACTAACAAATAACAATTTATTCGTCCGTGTGGGAATTGAACTCACAACCTTGCATTTACAGTCACACGCTCATGCCGCTGCGCCATACGGCCTCAACATTTCTTACATTATGTTAAAGAAAATAGTAAAACTGCGTGAACATGACGTCTTGGAGTACTATAATATCTAATGGCCACTCGTTCCGTTCCCCAGAGCCCTAGTCTCGTTAGTGGCCGGGTTACCTGAGATAAAATGCATTATTAATGTAGCCTTTACTTCACAGTTGTACCAAGGCGAGGCTTCTTTATGTATTTGCCAGATACTACTACTTTATATACTGTTAGCTAAATCTAGGTTAAATATTTATATTAATAAGTATATTTTTTTCTTTTATTTTATGCATATGCTGATTGCTGTATGAAATAACAAATTGCAATAAAAAAAACTAAATGACAGAAACAGTATTGAGACCCTCGTGGTATACCAGTATAGCGGCTATACTGGAGCCTCCAATTGTAGACATGATGATTGTAGGCTCGATTTCCTCCCGGAGAAATGAATTAAGGAGGGTATGAGGTAGAAAATGTGGAGTGTTTTGACAATAGGTTGCCTCTGCCTACCCTACTATAAGCTAAAAAGAAGAAAGAGTTGAATGTGATACTAAAGCGTCGCAGTTAAAGAATGCTTAATTGTGTGTTATGATATGCCTAGTCCAGTAACATGAAGCATTAATACCTTTATATAATTTAAGTATTTTCGCTTCATAAGAACTAAATTGGCTTGCTCTAATATGTATTATAGGTAATTAATATTAAGCCTAATTAATAGAGGCCAGTCGTGGCGCAGTGGCACGAGGTGTGACTGTAAAACTGACTGGTTGTGGGTTCGATCCCCACTCGAGGAGATGAAATATTTACTTAAATTTATATTTCCATTTCTTCGCTCTGGTGTCGAGGTTAAGCGCGGCGTTGAGTTCTGCCACTCAACACGCAATGCCTCCAGAATTCGGCAGAAAGTGGGGAACGGTGTGTCTTAACACTAGGTTCCCTCTGCCTACCCTGCTGTGTGCGGGATACAGCGTGCAGCTGATTTAATTTAATTTTTAATATTAAGCCTATTTTTTGTGAAAATGTCGTAGATAATGAAGTATTGTTGTAACTCTTACTGGTCAATAGTATTATATGTTTCGTTGTAATGCTACTACTCCTAGACCGTTACACCTACAGCTTTGAAATGTTGCAGGAACGTTGTGGACGACACGGTGATCCCAGCAGAAGTCATTTGGTGATAATTGTAATTGTAGTTTTTGATCAAATGGTCTAAATGTGTCCCATAGAGTTAAGCTGTGGATCGATTTGTAATTTACGCGCACAGATTGAACTTTGAGTTGAGCAAAATTTTCACAAAAAACTCGTCGTAGCACAGGGGCGCAGCGTTTCACTGTAAACACGATGATTGTGCGTTCGATACGAACTTGTGGCAATTAATTATTTTCATTTTCTCGCACTAGTAACAAGATAGAACGCTGCACGGCGACGTTTCTCCGAACATTAGGTTCCCATTGACTACTCTGTTACGTGAGAAAAAAAGAGTGAAGCAGTAAAAAAATAAAAAGTTTATAGATGAACGTACTGGAAATTTCTAAATTTTTATATAAAATATTTCCATAAAAAACATATTAAACTCTACCTTCAAGCTTTTCTTACAAATAAAATTTGAACTCACAACTACCATATATAATTATAAACACATACACTGCGTCAGTATGGCGTCTTTTCAAATACCAGCATTAAATCTAGCAGCTTTAGTTAGACGCAATCACTCGACCCTGACCGCCGCTTGGCTCGCGGTCTCATGAAACCTCCCAATTGACATAATAAGACCGTGCATTATGTACGACTGTAAATGAACAACAAATGCTTTGTGCTATCAAGTTTTTGATTTAGCGTTCCGTAGTGCTTAAATATGATAGAAATTGGAATTTTATTTGATTTTTATCAAAGAGTTAATGCAAATTTGAAGGTTGAGGGTTCGATTTGCATTCAGGGGAATGAGTTATTACCTTTCCCTCGCACTGGTAATAAGACGCAGTGCGACGTTAAGTTTCGCTAGTCAGTACGGAATATTTCGGAATATTTACTATTTTTATTGAGCGTGGGGTGCGGATTGTCTTAACAGTTATCATTAGGTTTCCTCTCCTACCCTACTATAAGTATGGGAGATACAGCGTAAAGGAAAAAAAGGGAAAATACGTACTATAATTTTCAGGTAACTGATAAACAAACATACAATTCTATACAAATACATACAACTAATAAATTTACTTGATGATGTGGAACTGAAAACGACGAAATAGTCTTGAAAAGACTCCACTAGGTTTATATATAATAGGTTTCTGGAGGAATATTATTATATATATTTACGATAAAAATATTTTAACGTTTTGAATAGATTTAGTGTGGTTTTGGATCTACATTAAAAATACGATATTAATATGAAAAAAAGTTCAAAGTTGTAACTTGTAAAACTGTGCTTCTTGGCAATAAAACGATTTAAGGATTGATAGCGACTCATACGAGTTTCCTAACAAAAGTCAAACAAAGTTTTAATCCCTTGAAATATACGGAACTATCTTTTATATAAAATGGTCACACATTCGACAATTTTCAAGTAAGAAATGCAGTAATGTTAAAAGCAATTTACTGCAGCAATTACCGCAATGTATGAAATATATTATATAATACGGCTTTCACTGTATTATATGAGTGTATTCACTAAAAATAGAACATTTTATTCGTATGATGATTTCATAATTGAAATTTTCTTTATTAAAGCATATACAATTGTGGTTTAATTGGGAAATAAGTATGTACCTGATAGTACAAGCCATAGTTGTGGGTTGAGATTTGATTATAAGGAAATGAGTTAACAAGATAAAAAAAACGTAATTGCATATACTATGGAAAGTGGGGAATGGAGTGTCTTAACACTAGGTTCCCTCTGCTTACCCTGGTGTGTGCGGGCAACAGTGTGAAGCAGATTTTTTAAAAAATATTATTATATATAAGTTATATAGAGGTTGTTTTGGCGCAAGCGTGTGACGTGCATCAATGTGCAAACGCGTTTTTGTTCTGGTACTGAAACAAAGCTCGGCGTTGAGTTCCATCACTCAAAACGCGATGCCTGAAGAAATCGGCGGAAAGTGGGGAACGGAGTCTTAACATTAGGTTCCTTCTGCCTGCGCTATATGCGAGATACAACATGAAGCTGAAAATAATAATATATATATTTATATGGAAATTCTCTTGAGAATACTTTAAAAAAAACTATTCGTTAAAAATGTTCATAGAAAGTTTCAAATTTCAATATATGCTGACCTTTTGCATCGGTGCTCTTTCACTTTAACCTTTGACTATGCCATTTCGTTTACATGCCGGCATTTGGAAATTCTTATATATATCATATATACCTCTTTAGAATTTTTTTTTAAGAATGATATATTTATATACTTAATAATAGTTATTAATTTATAAGACCATCGAGGCGTAGTATGACAGTGTTTTACTGTTTATCCAAGTTGCGATGATCTCCACTGGAGGAACGAATTATTTTTATATTCCCACGTTTGTAACGAGGCAAAACGCGGCGTTGAGTTCTGCAACTCAACCCGCAATGCCTCTAGAATTCGGGGGAAAGTAGGGAAGGAAGTGTCCAAATAGGAACGGAGTGTCTTAACACGAGGTTCTTAGGTCTCCCTGCCATGCTATGTTATGTGTGGGATACAGCGTGAAACTAAAATTTACAAAGTTTAACTTCTAATATAATAAAATATATTTATACTCGAGTAAAGCTATATCAAGCGGCTAAAAAAATACTTTTTTACATTCTCCATATAATATATCATCCATTGTGCCATGTAAATAGAATACATTTATTTTAAAAGTAGGTTAACGCGAGTGCAAACAGTCAGCGAGAATTAGCAATAAAAATTGTATAAAAGCTGTAAAATGAACTCATTGTTGTCCCTTCAGTATAATATTTTATGTGGTAATACTTTTGTGAACATTTACATAATCTTAAGGATGTTGAAAGTTCGTGTTCAGATTCTAAATGAATGATCTAAGTAAGGCCTGATATCATTTAATATTCTTTCTTTTTTTTCTTACTTCACGCTGAATCCCGCATGGGAAGGAAATTAGTGTAAAGACACTCCGTTTCCCACTTTCCGTCGAATTTTTGAGGTATTGCATGTTGTGACGGAACTCAACGCCGCGCTTTGCTTTAGCACCAGAGCGATAAAAATATTAATTAAGATGTAAATAATAATTGATTCCCCTGAGTGGGAATCGAGCCCAAAATCGTCGCGTTAACAGGCACCCTTGGGTATCTGCGCCACGACGGCATAAAAAAAAATCTTAAATCTTAATAAAAAATTTGACACTCTGTTCCTTTGTCCATAGTGCTATATAAGACACAGTGTAAAGTTATAAGTTGCTTTAAATGTAGGTGCTTTAATGTACGTATATACAGTACAGTCGACGAACCATGGCCGAAGTTAGATGTAGACGGTTGGTCAGATTTAATTTAAAGATTTTTTTTTGCTTTTAATCGTTTACTTCCCGAGTGTATAATGCGTTAATTTTCAGAAAACCTAACTTCAGCTGTCACGAGTCACGACTCTTCGATCGTACCTAATGTATAGTAATTTTTCCCATTCTTCAAAACACAAATTATAAATCGACGCTCGACAACAGGTAGAGGGTACTTAGTTTTAATCTTCCCAATCAATTTCAAAGGAATTTAACGCCGCACGTTGTCTGTACACAGCGACGAAAATGAAACTATTTCATCCTTCCGAATGCACTATGGTAGTCAGATTCTGTGCCTATAAGCCAAGAGTTTTGTTTTGTATTTAGTCATTATAAATATAATTAATGCCTTAACACTAGGTTCCCTCTGTCTACTCTGCTATAGGCGGGATACAGCGTGAAGCTGAAAAAAAAAATTTTTTGTAACTTAATTTGTTTAGAGTGGAGTGCCGAACGGCAACGTTTACATATTTTATCGAGAAAATAAATATTTGATCAGCCGTTGAGTGGTTTAAATCTGTTTCCACGGTTCAGCACTGGTCCAATTTATGTCAGTTTACTTGTGAAAGTAACTTCACAAATTAATAAGTTGACGTCGATATTTTAAATCTGGATAAATTAATTTATTATTTAGGTCGTCGCGTCGCGTAGCACAGCGTCTGCCAGAAAACGCGTCGGTTGTTGTATGTTTGATTTCCACTCGGAGAGACACTTTATTACTATAATCATTTTATCAGACTGTACACAACACTTATTATTATTTCCAACCGTATCCCCACCCAGTTGGGGCAAAAGGAACCTGGAAACCTAGTGTTAAGACACACCGTTCCTATCAACAAACTTCCATCCTCTCTTTTCGGCAAATTCGTGTGGCATTGCGTGTTGAGTGGCGAGGTTTGCCACGTTACTCATAACTTATAACCTGTCTTTACTTGTAACTTACAACCTGTCACGTTTATGCCCCTGCGCCACGACTGGCCACGACCAAAATCTTATTCTCTCTCTATCTCTTATAAATGAATTTTACTCGTGCCGGCGAAGTCGTAGGCCGAAACTAGTGATTGAGTAAAACGCGACCTTGATCTCTTCCCACGCATAACCTAATATTTCCAAATGAGTAGAGTATAAAATGCGGAACATATTAAAAAGAAAAAGCAATAACATTTATGAATGCCACAAAACTGAAACGTATATGTAGTTTTGTGTTAAAATCACACCCAAGTGAGGGCTTCAATGAAAAATTGTGACATTACAATTTTTAATGGTTATTGAGATATATTTTTATATTTCTTTTATTTTTATCCTAAAGGTGATAAATAAAACGTGAAATAAAAACAAATAGCCCATTCTTCACTTTTCACGTTCTTAATGTCTGAATCCAGTGCTTTATTTTAGCTCAACTAATTTGAGATTTTAGTTTGTGGTCAGAGCGCCTGGTCAGTTTCCAGGAGGCGCGGGTTCGAGTCCTGCTACGTTCAAATTTTTATACGTTTTCTAAATAAGTATTTTTCTTTCCTAACTGTGGATTAACATTTTAAAAATGTTTAAAATATTTAATAAATCGTATTCTCTCTTGCCAGACGATAATTCTTAGTAATTATCTTTGGGTAGCGGAAATTTGTAAAAAACTCCCTACAGAGATGCTAACAACATAAGTTGTAACGAGCGTATAAAAATTTCGACGTAGCTGGATGAGACTGTATGGCCTAGTGGTCAGAGCGCCTGGTCGGTTTCCTGGAGGCGCGGGTTCGAGTCCCGCTACGTTTAAACTTTTATATGTTTTCTAAATAAGTATATGGTGTGTTTTTATTAAGATAAGAATAGGTCTCTCATTTTCCGTCTTTTATTATCTGTTGGACACAAGTACTAACAGACGTGCCTATGGTACGTATAAAATATGCCACGAAGGCAAAGATAACGCAAACTATATATTTAACTATTTTAGAAAACGTATAGGTAACGAATTCACAACAGCGGTATTTGAACTTTAGAACTTGGATATTGTTAAAGCGCTGTGACTACTAAGCCATAAGCTCTGATCAACCTACGTCGAAATTTTTATACGCTTGTTACAACTTATTTATGTTGTTAGCATCTCTGTAGGGAGATTAACGTTTTACGCGCTTATAACTTCTAATTTGAGGAATAACACTTATAAATGTTATAAATGATATATCATTTCTATTATAACTCATCTTTTTTCACATAATTTTCAATACTTGGCAGGTATTGTAGAGATAGCTTAGATAGAAGTTAATGAAGGTATTGAAATACCTTTTTTACACTTGATTTCTAAAAATAAAAAAAAATATATAAAAAAAAACAATTTATATTTTTGAGTAGCTTGTAACTGTAAACAGGACAGGTAGTGGGTTCAATTTTCACTCGAGGAAATTAATCGTTTTTTGCGTCATGTTGTAACCCTCACACAGCAGAGTAAGCAGAGGGAACTTAGTATTAAGACACTCCGTTCCTCATTTTTATCCGAATTTTGGAAAAATTGCGTTTTGAGTGGCGGAAATGAACGCTGCTCTTTGACTGCCCTCGACTTCCGCGCGATGAAATGAAAATATTAAATATTTCATTTCGTCGAGTGGAAATAGAACCCACAACCTGTCGCGTTTACAGTCACACTTTGTGCCCGTGCGCCACGACTGGACAGGAAGTTAAATATATAATATTCTCATTTCTTTGCTCTGGTAAGAGGCAAAGCGTCACCACTCAACACGTTGTGCCTCGAGAACTCGGCGGAAAGTGGGAAACGGAAATGTCTTAATGCGAATGGAGTGTCGAGGTTCTCAGGTTCCCTCTGCCTACCCTGCTATACGAATACAGCGTGAAGCTAAAAAGTTAAAAAAAATATGTATATATATGTACATTAAATTAATTCCAAAGCTAAAATTAAAGTTTTAATAACCTAATAAAACTTAAAAAGACAACAAAAGACGTTAATAAGGCTAGGTTGACTTGTCATTGTTTACATTTCACAAAGAGCTGGCCCCAATACGCCGAATGAATAGGCATCCAAGGCATAATGGTATGAAAGGACGTACGAGACATATTAGATTACTAGCGGCCTGCCCGCGGCTTCGCCCGCTTGAAGTACTCGATTATTTATTTAGTATTATTTGAGTGTATTTAGGTTTTTTTGATTGGTTAATTTAGTGTTTATTAAAAAGTCATTTATAAATTTTAGAATTGTATTTGGTTTTGCACGTCAAAATATTGTAGATATTTCATAGAAAATTTTTGGTTATATCATATTTATCAGAGAGATAAATACTCGCGTATTCAAAACGTTGTTTTACCCAGGGCAATCCAGATTCCGCAGGAATTTCGGGATAAAAAAAGTAGAATATATGTTGCTCCACAACTTTCTTTACCTTCCAGTGAAAATCCCATAAAAATCGGTTCAACTATTCCGGAGATTAGCCCAAACAAACAGAAAGACAGACAAAATAATTAAAATAGTTTGCTTGCATCTGAGCATCGTGTTAATAACTATATGCACTTGAAAACACACAGTTATTTCAAAATTACACACAGACGAAGTGTCTGAATTTTATTTATATGTATACATAGCCGCGTACATTTGAGGCTGGTTTTTGAACAAAGCCGAAGTTCTACTGTGAATGTGAAATCTATTTGAATATCATTTGTATGAATCGTCTAATATTTGAATTTTAATGTTGCAGAATTAGTTGGAGTTTTGGAGGTATGAAATGTTATTTATTTGGTTTCTTAAATAAATGGACATAAGGTAACAATTTTTTACTATAGATATGCGTTACATTTATTATTTCATATATTCTGGTTGGCGAAAATTCTGGAGTGGGCACTGGGCTATTTTAAGGTGGGGCCAGACTACACCCCCACCCCCCTCATATCCCTATGACTATGCCTGGGGATCTCTGTCTATCTTGCTTCAAGAGCCGTAAAATAAAAAAGAACTGCAATGCAAATTACAAATCCAATTTTTCTGGACGTAAAATTGGTACTGATTTATGAAAATTTCCTAAAGCCTTGTCGACCTTAACTTGTGCCTATAATGTGAATAAAAACACAATATCTTGGCATAAATCTTTAGTTACCTGTAAGCTGTAATGTTTTTTGCGAAACCCGTACCGTACTAAACTACGGGAAGTCAACGACCTTTTCAGTAAAGAGGTCACCTCGCTCGCATACTGTGTGGACTTTTTGTGCTTTAATGATGTTATATGATACGATAAATGCGAAGTGTCAATTTTGTAGCCTGAGGTATTTACGCATTCTGCCTTTAAATTAATATATTTTTATATGTTATCTGTACTACAAAGTTTTGTGTGGTGCTTACTGTGGTTAAATATTAGGTAGTGACTGTACGAATGAGAATAAAATATAACTAAATTATATTCAAATTCAAATAATTTTATTCAAAATAAGAAGTTACATGCTTCATTTTTTGAACGTCAAATAATTTACCACCAGTTCACTAAAGTTAATGCCTCAGACCTGAGGAGAACCGGCGCGAGAAACTCAGCGGGACCTATTTTTTAAAAATAAATTTATACAAATATAATGCATATTTAAATATGTTACAATGATACTTTTGAAACAGACTGGAGCGAGCATTTCATTCCCAAGGCGTGTTATCATTTACAAAATCATTAATTTGGTAATAACCTTTAACACACAAACGTTTTTTGATATTTTTTTTAAATCGTGATATAGAAAATTTACATTTAAAGACTTAGAAAAAACTTGACTGATAGCCAAGTAATCCAAAAACAGTTACAGAGCGAAGACGTTCAAATATTAAATATCTCATTTCCTCGAACAATTATCGAACCCACAACCAGTCGCGGTTACAGCCACACTTTTGTGCCACCTGCGCCACGACTGGCCTCAATTATTTATTAAGCCCATAAAATTCTGAAATAACAAAAACAAATCATTTAAATTGTAAATACACCGCAGTTACTTGTCATCCAATATTTATAGGTCAGTTTGTGAAAACGAAATAAACTTGCGAGATTTTTACGCGACTCTCGTCTTCCAATAAAAACGTAGTTCCTTCTTGGATCGTGTTTACTTTCTTTAATGTGTCATAAAGTTCGGAGCAACGCTACAAAGTGATACAGTGGTTTCTTGTTTGTTATCAACATTTCCTTTCTACGGACAAGTAAATGTGAAAGTAAAAGAAATAACTAGAGAACTTACAATAATATCAAATACAATCTTTATACAATTATATGATATTAGCGGCCCGCCCGCGGCTTCGTCCGCTTAATCTAGATGATTATTGATCTAATAAACAGAAATGACTTCTAATATGATTTTTTTTCTACATTATCGTAATTTTTATAAGGACTTTTAATTGTTTTGAATTAAAAAATACGACCAATGTTGATATTTGATATTTATAAAAATATACATAAGCTAATTATTTCTTATACGTATATATTTTTGTAACGTTATATTCTTTTTACCTATATTATGTACGTCTCATCATAATTTTAAAACTCTGTTAAATGTGCTGATTTCAGTGAATAATTTTATTTACTCTTTCTGAAACAGCCTTAAATGTTAAATTATTGATTTGAAGGATTCATAATATTCTCTGTAAAATAACTGTAATGATTGCATATTAACTCCTGTATAGTTTTTAAATTAGTTACATATATTGTTAGCTAAATGTACAATTGGTAAATATGTAGTTATTACAGAGTACACGTACAAAGGCTGGTTTTAGGCATTTTTATATAGATTTATTTCAAACGAACGAACGAACTGAAGAATCTATGTATTTACTTAATATTTCTCTGAAGATCAAGTTAGTCTTTATCTCGTGTTGAATTAATTACGACTTAAACTTAGCTGTTATGATTTCTGAAGGTAAATATGTAGTTATTACAGAGTGCACGTAGAAAGGCTGTTTTAGGCCTTTTTGTATAGTTTTATTTGAAACGAACGAACGAACCGAAGAATCTATGTATTTACTTAATATCTCTTTGAAGATCAAATCGGTCCTTATCTATGTGTTGAATTAATTACGACCTAAACTTAACTGTTGTTATTTATAAAGGTAACCTTCACTAACAATTCAATTTTGTTTTCTTTATTGTTTGTACTCTGAGGAATAGTGCTTTAAAAATATATATTTTTATCAACAGTCATATAACCAAGACGTTTCGAATGTCATTCTTTAGCCAAGCAGGCAAACTAATTATAACCTTGAGTTCATTTAAATATATAAATGCCAATAACTTTTGTTTAATGAAACTTTAAATGTTAAGTTGAGTTAAAACAAAGCAATTGGTGGAACTTTTAAGTAAATCTTTTCAGTACTTTCAGAGAAAAATGTGACCATAGAAATAGACAGACAGACAGACAAGAAATTAAAAAAAATATATTTTTGCTTTCTATTATTCATTTTAAGTGTCCCTATATCCATTTCAGTTAAAATTACTAAATGTACAGACAAAATATTTTTACTGTTTCATTATATATAGTAATAATTTTTCTCAAAAAACATTGGCATGATAAGATAGCTGAACCAGTTAGATTTTTTTTACATTACGTGCATCCCACACAACAAAGTGGAAAGAGGCACGAGCAGAGAAATACAAATAATTCATTCCCCCAAGTGGGAATCGAAATAATAACCGTCGCGTTTACACCTAAATATTGTGCTGCTGCACCACGACTTCCTGAAATACAGAAATTACTTAAGAAACAACAAAAAAATAAATAAACGTAAATAGATTACTACGTTACTATTGATCTAAACGACCATTACCAATAGAAATTAATCTAATTTACCTCACATAGTTTCCCAGCGTACCATTCCATATAGCAACGTAGATCCTTTGGCCGACCGCCAGCCCTCGCCGTAGCCGTAGTTTACCGCAGTGTCCTGGATACTACTTCGCGGAGTGAAGCAATTACGGCTTCAATACAAATATTTGTCCGAATTTTTCAACCTTCATAAATATTCAATATGGACTTGATTATTGGTTGGGAGTTTTTCCTTAATTGTTTATCTCGTTTGGTTTTAGAAATGTTAATGGGATATAGATTATATTATATTATGCAGGCCGTCGCAGGTTGTATTCGATTCCCGCTCGTGGGAATATTTAATATTTTCACTTAGTGGCTCTAATGTTCAGGCACACGTTCTAAGTACATCACAAGACAGTCCATTCCTCTTGGCCAATATTCGAGATATTGTGTGTTGAGTGGCGAAACTTAACGCCACGCCATATTTACCAGAACTGGGATCTGAAAAATAGTTACATATAATCAATGAATTGAATAAAAAAAACAGCTTGACGCTGTATCCCTCGCTCAGCAGAAAAGGCAGAGGGTACCTAGTGTCAAGACATTCCCCAGAAGACAGTCCCATTTTCCGCCGAGGCATTGCGTGTTGAGTGGCGGAACTCAACGGCGCGATTTGCTTTGACACCAGAGCTAAGACATGAAAATATAAATGTAAATAAATATTTAAATACTTCGAGTGGGGATCGAACCCACAACCAGTCGATTTTACAGTCACACTTTTTTGAGGCCAGTCGTGGTGCAGCGGCACAGAGTGTGACTGTAAAACCAACTGGTTGTGGGTTCGATCCCCACTTGAGGAGATGAAATATTTACTTAAATTTATATTTCCATTTCTTCGCTCTGGTGTCGAGGCTAAGCGCGGCGTTGAGTTCTGCCACTCAACACGCAATGCCTCCAGAATTCGGCAGAAAGTGGGGAACGGAGTGTCTTAACACTAGGTTCCCTCTGCCTACCCTGCTGTGTGCGGGATACAGCGTGAAGCTGATTTGATTTTTTAATTTTTTTTTACTTTGTGCTCTTGCGCCACGACTAGCCTATATATGTAATCATTCCTCCAAACGGGGTCGAACCCACAACCATGGCATCTACAGTCAAACGTTGTCCCACAGCGTTACAGCGGCCTAGATACGAAACAAAAAATAAATGTTATCATAGAAAAAACTTTACAAAAAGGTATTAGCATGAGAGTCGGTCTAGTTTGTAGAGGACTTGAAATGTCAGCGGAATTACTTATATCTTACTTCTTGAACTGGCTCGCGTCCAGTCACTGACCGACGTTGAGCCAAATTTTATATTTCTAAAGCCAACATTTAACATTTTATAAAAAAAAAAGTTGAGGCCAGTCGTGGCGCAGCGGCACGAGCTGTGACTGCAAAAACCGACTGGTTGTGGGTTCGATCCCCACTCGAGGAGATGAAATATTTACTTAAATTTATATTTCCATTTCTTCGCTCTGGTGTCGAGGTTAAGCGCGGCGTTGAGTTCTGCCACTCAACACGCAATGCCTCCAGAATTTGGCAGAAAGTGAGGAACGAAATGTCTTAACATTTTATATTTTGTCAATTTTTATATATATGTATTGTACATCAGTTTTGATTAAAGTTTTTATTATAATTCGCTTTGCCTCGACACCAGAGCGAAGAAATGGAAATATAAATTTAAGTTAATATTTCATCTCCTCGAGTGGGGGATCGAACCCACAACCAGTCGATTTTACAGTCACACTTTGAGCCGCTGCGCCACGACTGGGCTCGAACTGTGCAACGGTTATAATAAGTTTTTATTAATAAGTTTTTATTATAATCGTTGCACAGTTCGAGGCCAGTCGTGGCGCAGCGGCTCAAAGTGTGACTGTAAAACCGACTGGTTGTGGGTTCGATCCCCCACTCGAGGAGATAAAATATTAACTTAAATTTATATTTCTATTTCTTCGCTCTGGTGTCGAGGCAAAGCGCGGCGTCGAGTTCTGCCACTCAACACGCAATGCCTCCAGAATTCGGCAGAAAGTGGGGAACGGAGTGTCTTAACACTAGGTTCCCTCTGCCTCTGCCTACCTGCTGTGTGCGGGATACAGCGTGAAGCTGATTTATTTTGATTTATTTTTATCGCTGTACAGTTCAGTAGCTTAAAATATTAGATTGAGGGTTAGAAAGACAAGTTCAAGTGCGAATCGGTCTAGTCCACTGAGGGTCCGTATCAATTTTAAAGGTGGACAACTTATCGTTTACGTTTTTTTTTATTTTATTACCATTTAAAAATTTAGTACAAAATATTAACATAAATAACATCTAAAAAATAAAAAGGTTTGTGACGATGTTAAAATTGTTCTTACATTACACAATTTTAATTTTCAATAAAGTTAAATATTAAAAAAAAGTAAAATAAATTAAATTAAACACTATTATTCACAAAATATTTTTTAACACTTTATTATATTTTCTTTTTTGATAACATATTATACGTTTACGGTCGTTTACGGGTTTTATTTTACATAAAATGACTACAAATAAAGTCTGATTTTTTCTATAAAATACATAGAAAAAATTGTTTTTGATGCCAGTCGTGGCGCAGAAGCACAAAGAGTGACTGTAAAATCGACTGGTTGTGGGTTCGATCCCCACTCGAGGAAAAGAAATATTTATTTACATTTATATTTCCATTTCTTCGCTCTGGTGTCGAGGAAAACCGCGGCGTTGATTTCCGTCACTCAACATAGTGCCTCCAGGACTTGGCGGAAAGTGGGGAACGGAGTGTCTTAACATTAAGTTCCGTCTGCCTACCCTGCTGTGAGTGGGATACAGCGTGAAGCTAACAAAAAAAAGTTTTTACATAGTATAATAAGTTCTCACTTCTTTCTATGTTAGGTTTTGATTATGCGGCCAATTTCAGAAAAAAATGCAAGAAACTGTACTGTATTCAAGGGACGTAAATCTGGATATTTGATATCAATATCAGCTTGATCCCTTCACGCGATTTCGAGAAGAATTTACTGACAGCCAAGTGATCCTATAAGGTTAACGTTGAGTTAGGGTGTTAAGTTGTTGACAGCCACATCGCCGTTACCGCGTTACTGGTTGTGGGTTCGATACCCACTAGAGAAAATAAAATAATTTATATTTTCATTTCTTCGCTATAGTGTCTCGGTAAAGCGTGGCCTTGAGTTACGCCACTCAACACGCAATACCTCGCAGTGGGGAACGGAAGTCAGTTAGTGGGAATAGAGTCTAATCATATCCCCGAGTGGGACTCGTGTGACAGGATGGAATCATTTTTTTTTTATTCGTAGCGTCGTAGCGCCGGAGCACAAGCGACTGTAAGCGCGACAACTCTCAACAAGCAACGCCTCCAGAATTCTGTGGAAAGTAGGAACAGTCGTGTCTTAATGAGGACGGAGTGTCTTAACACTGGATCCCCAGTTTCCCAGTTGCGGGATACAGCGTGAAGCTCAGAATACTATATAAACTGACTAACCTAGATTATCCATATGTTTCTAGTGTACTCAAATACAATTTCATACAATTACTAATACATCGTATCTTCAAGATATAGTACGGCATATAAGATACTATCTTATGTGCCGTACTGTACTTATATAGCATATAGCAATCTGAGCTCTTCCTAGCCGCGGGCGTAGTTAGGCGCGCTCTGGTTCCTTCAATTTTCTGATTGGATGGACTGCTAGCATCGTAGAATGTCAAAAGGTTTCCACATTTTATAGTATATATGTATGAAGAATATGAAGATATAAATCTTTCATCGGATAGATAAAATCTTATTTATTTATATGGTAATTTTATTAAAAATAAGTTATATTTTGATTTGTTTTGAGGACGGTGTAAAACAGTGGTATAGCGTTTGATTGTAAACGTGATTGTGGTCGTTGTTTCGATTCCCACTCGGGATAAAGAATTATTTTTATTTCCTCAATCTGGTGACAAGACTAAGTGTCGCGTAGAGTTCCTAGTTGGCAAGTTCCTAACCTATATATATAAAAGGACATGTACCTGACTGAGGTAAGACGCACGCACAGCCGTAACCGCTGATAGTAGAAACGTGAAATTTGGACAAATGTTTATTTTTATAATCTGGACATCCACTAAGAAGGAATTTTAACAAATTTTAACCCTAAAGAGATGAAGTAGAGGTTGAAAATCTGTATGGATTTTTTTTAAATCGGCACCGATTTTTATAAAATTATTGAACACGTGTTTCGTGATGTTTCAGCGGGCGAAGCTGCGCGCGCCCACTAGTAAACTATAATAATATCAACATAAGCTACGAGCCTCGCGCCGTCTACTAAATCTGAATGAAAGTGAGAACCTCTAAATATTATTATTCAAGAAGCAACTTATATAAAGTTGCATTACAAAATATTTATTTCTTAAAAGAAAACTTAGTAAAAGTGGAAAATATATGGAGCATAAAAATATACAGCTTAATAGCACGGGATATTAGGATAGTATCGCGAGATTGATACAAGCCTGCTTTGAATGTATAATGTTAGTTGAAAACCACTTCGGTGGAAAGTTGACCTACTCGAGGATTAACTCACGTGAACGATTATTTTGTGGTGTGGTATGGGTTTTGTTTATTTATAAAATAAATTGTGAAGAGAGCCCTTTTTAAAGTTTTTGACCATTTAAGAAGGGTAAGTACAAAATTGAAAAAACGTATATAACATGACGGAACTTAACGCCGCACTTAAAATGATCGCAAGATAAAATGATCAAAATATCTAATGTAATTTTTCTTCTGAGTGACTTCACCCAAAATTATCACGTTTAATCGAATACATTCTCCAACTGTGCTGTGATATTTTTTTTATCGGATCATCCAATTGTAATTTATTAAAATCAATTTTGCTATTTTTTTTTCAAAGCAACTTTTGGGATGACATAAATAGTAATCTACTATACTTGTAGAGGCCAGTCGTGGCGCAGGGGTACAAACGTGTGAATGTAACCGCGACAGGTTGTGGCTTTCGATTTCCGCTCGAGGAAATGAAATATATAATATCTTTATGTTCTTTCGCAATGTCTCTGGAATTCAACGAAAAATAAGGAACGAAATGAAATACCTTAACACTTGGTTCCCTCTGCGTACCAAGCTTGTGTGTGCGATACAATCTTAAGCCAATAAAATATAACCATTACTAAAATATAGTCAAGTTCAAGCTTAATCTCTACTGGGGAGGAAAAGAGAAAGGAGTGCCAAACGCTATACTCTCTGCATACCTTTTTCGGCTGGTTCACTGTCATTAAACTCATACATATCCTCGGTAGGTCCTCATCCTCTTTACTTATTAAGAGTATAGAATTTGGCTTTATAAGACATGAACGTAGAGTTTCCAACATCCATTTTGATAAAGAAAGGAGTCAAATTTATTTATTTTAATTAAAAGTATTTTTAATTACGGTCGTTGTTGCACAACGAAACAATGTTTGAATGTAAACACAACAGGTGTGGGTACAAGTCCTGTTAGGGAGTAGATATGAATTATTTTCATTTCTTCTGGTAAGAAGACAACGCGCATTGTAGAGTTTCGTCACTCAATGTCTCGAAATTTGGCGAAAAGCGGAGAACTAATTGTTTTAAAACTAGGTTCTCTCTGCCTATCCAGCTATGTGGGGAAAAACGTGACGCTATAAAAAATATGTTATTTAGCTATATTATCATACAGCTGACGCTCAGCTGCTATAAGGAACCACCATAGATCCCACCCTAAGGGCACAATCGATCAATCCCGACCTTGAGGGCAATGACCGGAGAAATGGGTCGCTACGGCTATACGAATTGTAATTTAATATGTAACAGCAATAGAATTTTGGATCTATTGAGGCGAAGTGGAGCAGCGTCGGAGAGCAGACGTGATTGTTTTAGGTTCTATTCTTGCTGTAGTAGAAAAATGCGGCGTTGAAATCTGGCACTTAACAAGCAGCATCTCTGATTTGGTTTCTGATTGATTTAATTTCTGACTAGAGACCCGCTCGCGGTTTCCGCTGCTTAAACTTACTTAATAATCTGAATACCTTTGCTTTACTTTATAACATAGAAAATTAAAGTTTCAGCCAGTTCAACAACGCGATCATTTTGTAGCAATTTTGTCGAACAAAATACTTTATAATGCTATACTGGTGTGCTTTTTATGAATAGATTTGATTGAAACAATCACTAAATGTTAAGGAAAATTTGCTAAAATACAATAGTAAAAACTGCATTTAAATAACAAAACATAAAAAAACATCATAGTTTTGGATTCTATTACATTGGCAAGTGCCTCCAATAATAGATTTTCTCAAATATATATTGCATGTACATTGCATAGATATATGTAGTTTGGAGATAATTCTTGTGAATTTCACTGTAATTCGGTAAAATTTTAATCGTTGAAAGAGAAATTTACTCTATTTAGTAAGATAAACCGAGAAGTTGGGAGAGGCTACTTTAAAAATTTTCTCTCTCCACTCTTCTGTAAAAAGGTTAGCATGGCATAGCAGTGTACCAGTGGGTGTTTAGAGTTACCTCCCTTTCCCACTTTCTGCCTAATTAGCGGGATATTGCGTGTTAACTGCTTTGTCTAGAGCGGGGAAATGGAAATAATTTAAATATTTATTTAATATATATGAAAATAATTTAAATTTAATTATTGCCCCAAGTGGTAATTGAACATAATAACACTTCTCTAAACGGCCTCAATGCCTGCGCAACATCTTAATTATTATTATATTGTAACGAAAATATAGTAACCGTGACTGGTTGGGAGTTCGATCCATACTCGAGGTAAGATTTATTTAAATATATATTTCTATCTCTTCGCTCTGGGGTCGTGGCAAAGCGCAGCGTTGATTTCCGCCACTCAACACGCAATGCCTCCAGAATTCATCGGAAAGTGGGCAACGGAGTGTCTTAACACTAGGTTCTCTCTGACTACCCTACTGTGTGCGGGATACAGCGTGAAGCAGATATAATTATTTGATTTTATCATATATTAAAGTAGATAGAGATATATGTAAGACAGCAACGCTGTCTGATTCCAGCTGATCCCACCCCATGTCGCCCAAAGGGCACGATCGATGTACCCCGACCTTCAGGACAACGACCCCTGGAAATAGGCCAGTATGACTGTAATAATATCTACTATTAAATTTTCAACTACATGTTTTTTTTTATTTATTTGTATATATTGTAAATACAGATAAATTAGTGATTAATCACTTTGTTCCGAAGATTTAGAGGTATTAACAAAAATGTTAGAGTTCTTTATATCTCTTTGTTTTTAAATATTGAGGCAGGTAGAGTGTCTGATTATAGGGGCAAAACTATTGCCATCATGACAGCGTTAAGAACGAAATGATTTTATTTTGTTGTCTGTGCCGCTCTTATACCAAAAGCATTTCGAGTTCCTTATAAAAATAAAAACACTATCTCATTCATCATCACCAGAATTACCGACAAACGGACAAACAAAATTTAAAATAATTGTTTCGGGTTCTATTACATCGATGAATACCCGTATTCGTGTAATAATGGATTTTCTAATGTATTTTTCATGCACAAAGACATAGTTTTCAGTTTTACGCTCTATTTAAAATCAAAGCGTACAAAGAAGGCGTTTTCTCATTCTCAGTCGGTGAAATTAGATACAGTAACTTCGTATNACCACCATAGATCCCACCCTAAGGGCACAATCGATCAATCCCGACCTTGAGGGCAATGACCGGAGAAATGGGTCGCTACGGCTATACGAATTGTAATTTAATATGTAACAGCAATAGAATTTTGGATCTATTGAGGCGAAGTGGAGCAGCGTCGGAGAGCAGACGTGATTGTTTTAGGTTCTATTCTTGCTGTAGTAGAAAAATGCGGCGTTGAAATCTGGCACTTAACAAGCAGCATCTCTGATTTGGTTTCTGATTGATTTAATTTCTGACTAGAGACCCGCTCGCGGTTTCCGCTGCTTAAACTTACTTAATAATCTGAATACCTTTGCTTTACTTTATAACATAGAAAATTAAAGTTTCAGCCAGTTCAACAACGCGATCATTTTGTAGCAATTTTGTCGAACAAAATACTTTATAATGCTATACTGGTGTGCTTTTTATGAATAGATTTGATTGAAACAATCACTAAATGTTAAGGAAAATTTGTTAAAATACAATAGTAAAAACTGCATTTAAATAACAAAACATAAAAAAACATCATAGTTTTGGATTCTATTACATTGGCAAGTGCCTCCAATAATAGATTTTCTCAAATATATATTGCATGTACATTGCATAGATATATGTAGTTTGGAGATAATTCTTGTGAAGTTCACTGTAATTCGGTAAAATTTTAATCGTTAATAAGAGATTTACTCTATTCAGTAAGATAAACTGAGAAGTTGGGAGAGGCTACTTTAAAAATTTTAGCATAGCATAGCAGTGTACCAGTGGGTATTAAGTGTTGCCTCCCTTTCCCACTTTCTGCCTAATTAGCGGGATATTGCGTGTTAACTGCTTTGTCTAGAGCGGGGAAATGGAAATAATTTAAATATAATTATTGCCCCAAGTGGAAATTGAACACTTCTCTAAACGGCCTCAATGCCTGCGCAACATCATAATTATTATTATATTGCAACGAAAATTTAGTAACCGTGACTGGTTGGGAGTTCGATCCCTACCCGAGGTAATGTAATATTTATTTAAATATATATTTCTATTTATTCGCTCTGTTGTCGAGGCAAAGCGCGGCGTTGATTTCCGCCACTCAACACGCAATGCCTCCAGAATTCAGCGGAAAGTGGGAAACGGAGTGTCTTAACACTAGGTTCTCTCTGCGCACCCTACGGTGTGCGGGATACAGCGTGAAGCTAAGTTATTTATTTTATTTTATCACATATTAGAGTATGTTAAGGCCAGTCGTGACGCAGGAGCACAAAGTGTGACTGTAAAACCGATTGATTGTGAGTTCGATCCCCACTCGACGAGATGAAATATTTACTTAAATTTAAATTTCCATTTCTTCGCTCTGGTGTCGAAGACAAGCGCGGCGTTAAGTTCTGCCACTCAACACGCAATACCTACAGAATTCGGCAGAAAATGGGGAACGGAGTGTCTTAACACTAGTTTCCCTCTGTCTACCCTGCTGTGTGCGGGATACAGCGAGAAGCTGATTTTATATATTAAAGTAGATAGATGTAAGACAGTAACGCTGTCTGATTCCAGCTGATCCCACCCCATGTCGCCCAAAGGGCACGATCGATGTACCCCGACCTTCAGGACAACGACCCCTGGAAATAGGCCAGTATGGCTGTAATAATATCTATTATTACATTTTCAACTATATATTTTCTTTACTTATTGCATTGTAAATACAGATAAATTAGTGATTAATCACTTTGTTCTGAAGATTTAGAGGTATTAACAAAAATGTTAGAGATAAGTAATTTCGTTATATCTCTTTGTTTTTAAATATTGAGGCAGGTAGAGTCTCTGATCATAGGGGAAAAACTACCGCCATCATGACAGCGTAAAGAACGAAGTGATTTTATTTCGTTGTTTGTGCCTGTCTTGTACTAAAAGTATTCTGAATTCCTTATAAAAATAAAATCACTATCATCATCATCATCACCAGAAATATCGACAAACGGACAAACAGACACGACAAAATTAATAAAATTAAAAAATAATTGTTTCGGGTTCTTATGTATTTTCTTATGTATTTTTCATGCAAAGACATAGTTCTCAGTTTAACGCTCTATTTAAAATCAAACCGTACAACGAAGGCATTTTCTCATTCTTTGTCGGTAAAATTAGATATAGTAACTTCGTATGCCGAGACCGTAGGACTAGTTTCATTACTTACGGAAATAAAGTTTAACGCTAACGTTTGTATACCACACATAGTGAGACAGGGTAGGAAGAGGGAACCTGGGAACCTGAGGAAGGTTAAGATACCGTTCCCATTAACCTACCATTAACGACGGCCTCCTATTAATTTTAAGATCAAGCATAGTTTATGGATGTTCGTATTATGGTGATGCCATTCTAGCTACCCAACAAAATGTCCAAGACACGTGAACAAAAATATTTTTCAAAATATTACTACTATTTTCTCACAAAGGTTATAATAACATAATATAAAAAAAAAACTGAAATTTAAGCACAATAAAGTGCTTAATTGCTGTACAAATTTAAGTATTGAAAAAAACAAAGATAAAACCAAATAGTACAAGTAGGTACGTCACATTTACTGAAATGCATCTTTGATTATGTTCTTGAAAATTTCATCCAAATCGTCAAAGCAGATTTTCCACTTGACATTGCTTCATTTTTTTGGACCTTTTATACTAGAGCACGTTGCTTTATAAAGTTGTAACACAAGGTTACTTATGTGGGTGGGATGTGGGTTAAACGTATAACTATATATTATAAAAAGTATTTCTTTTTACAGACCTGTTCACATACATTCAGTTTTTAATATTTAATTTACTTCAATTTTAGACAAAAAAAGTAAATGTAATCTTAGTATTTTTCTTGATCATTATTTTTGCAGCGTCGCGCTGCATCCCGCACGCAGCAGGGTAGGCAGAAGGAACCTACTGCTAAGACACTTTGTTCCCTATTTTCCGTCGAATTCTGGAGACATTGCTTGTTGAGTGGCGTAACTCAACGCCGCGCTTTGCCTTAAATTATAGTATTTATATTAAATATTTCACTTCTTCGAGTGGGAATCGAATCCACAACGTGTTACGTTTACAGTCACTCAGTCAGTACACTTTGTGCCATTTATGATGGTTATATTTATTGTTATCTAGTTTTTTTTTTCTAAGAAAAGCAGATTTTTAATATCTTTTTTCTAGGGCAGCAACGTGATTACTCCACTACGAGTATTCTAAAGACGCCCATATCAAAAACATTGACTGTTCATTGGTTGCACTCAACGCCACATTACGTCTTATCAGATGGAAGATATTATAAAATATAAATAATAATTTAAATAAAAACATTTCCCTAATTGAAAGTCGAATCTACAGTCTAATTTACTCTTTATTCAATTGTAAGCGCGATGGTTGTGGATTCAACTTCTATTTTGTTAAGAAGACGAAGTGCGGTGTTGAGTCCCGCTCTAAGCACGCAATGTTTCCAAAATTGGTCGGTGTATTGGAAACTGAGTATCGTAAATTAATCTGGTTTCCTCCTAGATTCCTTCTACTTACCCTGCTTAATGCGGGATATAACTTCAAGAAAAAAAACCACTCGATTCAAACTCTCAACTATACTTTTCCATAGTAACAATAAAACAGATAAGCCATCTTTAAGCCTCACCTGTAAATATTAATTAACCGACTGACTTTAATGTGGCTTCGTTTCTCTGAACGTTGATCGATACCGGAGTTGCTGAGGGCGGTGAAACTCGATAGCGTTGTGTTGAGGTTAACTGTAGTTTAACTAGTAGTTTAGATAGAAACTTAGTAATAACGCGTTATGTTACCCTACATACATTGTAAATACGTTAATTAAATTAAACTTGAATTTTGATTTATCTACTAACTTTAATTAGGAACTTTGTATATACATTTTTGGGGCCACTGTGACGTAGTAGGTCAGTGTCTGACTATAAACGTGATGATTGTGGGTATAATATTTACACGGGTTTTTCGTTTCACGCTGTTTCCCGCAAATTTCAAGGTTGGCGGTAACTGGGAATCTAGTGTTATGATATTTTCTTGCAAATTGCGTGTTGAACTGCTGAACTCAACGCCTCGAGTTTCCTCGTTACAACGAAATAAAAATATCAAATGTTTCATTTCCTTGTGTGGGAATCGAATCCACAACCTATTTATTGCCTTTACACTCGCACACTTGGGCCCCTGCGCCACAACGCTTCAAAAAATCACATTGTTTTATGTTTAATATTTCCACCTTCACCGCTAAGCTAATTAAAGGAAAATATTAAATAACTTCAGGTTTAGAGTTCTACGGTTATATTTTTCGTGTAACCGACCACAAGACTTCTTTTGTTATAGCCTTATAGTCAGCTTACTCTTTTGAAATTAATAGGGGACTCGAATTTGTTAAGAACAAGTACTTTATTGTACGGAAAATTAGTGAAAACATAATTTTTACGTTAAAGTTCAACGCCGGACGCTTTTTGGTTGAGTTATGGTGTTATAATTATCGTTATTATAACATTGTTTTTAACGGCCTGATTAACCATGGCATGGTATACAAAGTGTACATGGTTTACAAAATGTCAGCACCACTTTAAATGAAACGACAGTTTTAACTACTCTATAATAGAAATATATCTATTGGTTTATTTATCCACAAGGTAATTGATATACAAAAACTTCCTAGCTTCAATAGAAAAGACAGTTGGTAACTTTCTACCACTTCGAATCCACTCATAAAATATTTGAAGTCTGAAACCCACGATAGCAGATGACGAGATACAGTTAGCTCATTCTGCAGGAATCCAGGGCAGTACGCGAGGCAATTAAGAAATCGTTGGCGGTAGTTTGATATAATAATTATGTCAACTGACCACCACGTGTGACCACGGAATACTGCAAAGTATTCGAAATGTCTGGTTTCTAAAAATGAATGCATAAATATACAATATATACGTGATTAATCCGGTTAAAAAGTTTTATTAAAAGGTTAACTACCTGACAAGTGGTAAAGTAAGCAAAAATATTTTTGTTTCACGAACTGCCCAATTTTCGATACATTAGTGTTGAGAGGAGGAACTTAACGCCGCACTTTATCTTCTTACCAGAGTGAGGAAACAATAATAAATTACCCCGAGTGTATTCAAAATGGTGTCATTATTCAAATATCCGGATAGGATATGCCGAAATCCTATGTTTAATCGTAAGCTAGATCTAACTGACAGTTGATATAACGCCGCACACAAACAAGCTTGTGGCATTGCCGTAGAATGCATTGCAGTTGAGAATTTGAATTTAATTATTTTTAGCTTTACGCTGTAGCCCGTACATAGCAGGGTGGCAGAGGGAACTTGGGAACTTAGTATCAAGACACTTTGTTCCCGTTAAGACTGTTGATATGATAATGTGATATTTCTCGTTATCAGTATCAGTGGGAATCAACAATCATCGCGTTAAGCGTCCCTTGTGTCAATGCGTCACGGCGAGGTCCTATTTGAATTTGATATTTAATTAATAAAGATATCTTTAAACATCTTGTTATTTTGAGTAAAAAGAAAAAATCTGATTCAGCGGCTTGAATAAATAATTAATTAATAATAATTTCAATATAAAATAATAAGTTTCTTATACAAATAAATATGTAATTTGCACAATTGAAAGAAGAAAAATCCCAGATCATCATATATCCTATATCCATATCGCTATCCTGCCATTAGCGGCGCCACACGCCACACCCCGTGCTCCCTGACATTTGGACGACCTCACTGTACCTTTTGCTAGCGCTGTGGAATTCCTTTATTTATTGTGAGGCTTTTGTTTGAAGACGTCAATGTATTATATGCATATATGTTTATGTATATGGTAAGATATTGTATTACTTTTACCGGCTTTTTTTTAGTTTCAAGCTGTATCCCGCTGTAAGAAGAGAGAACATGGGAAACTACTGTGAAGACACTATGTATTCAACTTGTATTGAATTATTGAGGCACGGCATGTTGAGTGGCGGAACTCAACGCCGCGATAATTATAATTACTTACTGCTTGTAAGTCTAGGAAAATATGTACTAGTGATAGAATGACTGTATTCTACAATTCGTCGATTTTCTAAAATGAGCAGGAAGTGAAAAATTATGTGACTATATAACTAAAGCCATCCGAATGTGCATGAAAGTATTACTTTCATGCACATTCGGATATTAGTAGGGTCTATTCGGGGAAAATAATAATTATTTTCGTTTTCTTTTCACAGAGTAAAGATGAAAAAATAAAAAGGACTACACGGAGGAAAGAAGTATGCGAGGATCGTAGCGTTAGTCTATCAATTCACCCTACCACTAGTCACTCTCTGTCTGCCAAGTCAGGACTAATAACAGGTAAAAAGGTAAAAATAAAATATAAAAAAAACGTTGACTATAAAGTCTTAAAACCTATACTAGTTATACCTAACTTAAACTAGATTACGTCCATTTAAAGCGTGATATATTATAGTATCCCGCACTGCGCTCACCAGTCTAACATTGTTGATCGACGTGGGAATATCTTTATCTAAATACCGTCGTTCGTTTCCGCCTTGTTAGTCTCTATACTGAAACAACGGTATTCGATCAATACTGTAGGTAGTTCACTGTAATGGGTTAGTTTTATGGTAATGTAAACATAGCACATTGCTTTCCATGTTGGAAGTGACTGCACGCGATGGATAAGGGGTTCGAATTCCGTTAAAAAATCTTTTGTATTTAAATTATAAACTTGAAAAAAAAATGTTTTGTTGGTTGGTTGGTTAGGTTACGTTATACCATATGTTGTCTCAAAATAGGAATGAAAAGGAAACTGAAGAGAGATGTGTGAACCAAAAATTAAGTAAAATAAATTTTAAGTAATGATTAGGGTAATAAAATTAAGGCCATAGTAACTCAGCGGCAGAGCGTCTGTGAGCGTGACCTCTGTGGATTCGATTATCTTTCAGGGGAATAGATTATTATTATTTTTTCGTACTGGTAACGACGCGATGTTGGACACCACAACTGAGCACGCAATATCTCGAAAAGGATCGGCTTCTCTTATACTGTTTCTTTTACCGGTCCTTCTCTGTGTGAAAAAGTGTGAAAGCTTCTGGCTTTCACGCTTGAAAGAAAATCAATTAAAGTAACCAAGCGTAGGGTTCATTGCAATAGTGTTTTTTATTAGCTTTAAATACTTATTCTGATGTAATGGAATAAAACATCATTGTCGTGGCGTATGGGGCACGTAAGGGGCACACGCGTGTGACAGTAAACGCATCGGTTGTAGGTTCATTTCCCACGCGGGGGAATAGATTATTATTAATTAATATTTTAATTTTTTCGTCACTCCGCCACTCAACAGGCAATGTCTCAAAAACTTGGTGGAAAGTGGGGACTAGAGTTTCTTGGGGGTCACTGGGATCCCTCTCTGTACGCTGCTTTACGAAAGATACAGCGTGAAGTTGAAAAAAAGGGAATAAATTATTCTACTAATTACAAGTAGTGTTTCTAGAATTCTCCAAAAATATAGTGTAGTAAATACTTCAACTTGATCATCCATCAAGTGTACCGTTTATCTTCATTATCATTTATCAAAGGCTCGTTCCGTTTAGAAGTAAGGATAAATAGGATAGTTGTTGTTTTACTTAATCTTTTTATTTTCACGCATTATTTAATTGAGGCCATCGCGCAGTGGGACCGTCAGGTAGTTGTGGGTTCGATGTCCATTCGGAGGTGTAAATTATATTCACTTACCTGCTGTTGCAAGATAAAGCGCGGTTTGTTTCATGGCTCAACATTTTATGCCCCAGATTTGAAAAATAGACAGTGAAGTACCGGTCTTTGATTTTCACGATCAATCAATTGAAAATGAAATATTTGGTAGTAGTTGGATATATTAGTTATGTCAACTAACAGACGAATGCCACCTCAGTCTACAACCACGTGTAACCACGGACACTTACTGCGAAACGTGTGGTTGCCAAAAATGTATAATACTAAATATACGCGATTAATCCGGTTAAATATTTTCATTTTAAATAAGTGGAATACCATTACACCAGGTTATCTTTGCTTGAGTGCTTTACCTCTTACCTCTTCTATGAGGAAAAAAATATTGAAATGTTCAAATTGTATGAAATATCTTACATATTTAGATTTTTGTCCTAAATATGACTACATAAATCACGGTTCCAAGTGACACGTAAATTATATTCGCGGAGCTGTCCTTGTGCTGTCGGAGAGGTTTTAGCTTCACGAAATTTCAAAGGAAATATTCTCTAACGTAGCTTCTTTGTAAAGGAACTATGTTGTGACGTGAAGGTTTCTAATATACGTAGTTTTTATTGTGCCATATAAAGTATTGAGATCGTCGCAGTACAACGGGACAGCCTCTAATTGTAAAAGTGACGGCTGTGGGTTCAATTTTTCATTATTTTTTTTGGTAATGAGACAAAATGTGTCATTAAGTTCGGCTAATCAACCCACAATATTTTGAAAATTAGATGATTGTGGAGAATGGTGTGTCGTAACATAATGTTCCCTCTGACTGCTCTCTTTTTTATGAAATATAATTTCGGCTCATTTAGAGATATGACGTGCTAGTGGCACACTTTGCACTTTATTAAGCAAGAGTACAAATACAATCAAAAATACCTGATTTGGATTTATTAGATTTAATTTCATAACAAAATTTATTTCTACATTTAATTGAAAATAATATTTTGAATTGACCAACTATCTAAGAAACATCTAAACCATACAGGAAAATAATATATTTCCCCGAATACGATTTGAACTCACAATAATGTTGTTTAATTTATAAAAAATCTATTTTGTAAAGATTTATACATAAATGTTAATGTATGTATGTAAATTTCAGTGCTAATTGCTCTAGCTCGCTCCACCGAGAAAGGTTTTCTAGCTGTGACGTGTTCTTGCGGTATCAAATAACAATTTGCGTCGCTCTCACCGCCTCGCGCTCGTGAGGAACGACGACGCAAACTAATATAGAATATGCTGATAAGTCTTTGATAAAGTTACCTCGACATTTTAGCTCGCTTACAGGTTTTTGTTTTTTAGTCGTTCAGCATCTTATCAGTATGTTTGTCGAGAAAATTAAGTATTTTTTTGGTTTCATGCCGTATTCTCCAAATAGTAGGGGAGACAAAGAGAACCTGGGAATCTACCATAGATACAGAGAGAGCTAGGTAACACACACTGTTGCCCTCTTTCCACCGAATTCTTGAGGTATTACGTGTTGAGAGGCGGAAATGTAAGCTTTACTAAATATATGTACAAATGAATATTCGATGATTTCGTAGTACACTTAGTTGTTAAATAAAAAAATGAATATCGTGTTAATAATATAGATTAAATAAGTGCCATAGATAGTCAGTAACCAATGTTTGACTTTATACGCAACGGTTGTGGGTTCGATTCTAACTCGAGAATCATAATTTAATTGTCTTTATTTGCATTTTTGTAAAGTAAAACTGTGCATTTCATAAAAAATTGAGTGGAATGGAGTGAATTTTCTTAAAAACAAGGTATTTCTGTCCGTTCGAATGCTAAGAAAAAAATATATTATTATTCTATAAACAAAAATATATTATTATTCTTCTATATATATAAGAGAAACGGACTCGAAATGGCTTACGTAATGCCTACTAACGTTCATCGACAATCCATCGTAAAAGCTCCTAGATAACACAAGAATGAGCTCCCACGGCGCCCGAAGTTCGTAGCTGACATTCTTGTCACTAGCAGCTTTAACCGAAAATATGAAATATAAGTTCTGTGTATTTATGAAGGTTTTTTCTTAGCTTTACGCGATATCTCGCACATTGTAGGATATGAAAAGGGAACCTGCGAACCTAGTGTTAAGATACTTCGTTAATATTAAAATACTTCCGTTCCACACATTTTGTCGAATTTTGGACGCATTGCTTGTTGAGAGTTTCTATAAAAATCTATGTGGATACAAAGTTGATTTTTATCCATACAATCTTTTAAAAATTCTAAAAAATAAAAACAAAAATAATAATAATAACTTTCTCTATACGTATGTACGTACGTTATATACCTACATTCATACTATAAACACAAAAATCTCGAAAAATCCAAATAAAAATGTACTGAAAACCCCTGAACTGGTATCTAAATGTTAAATAAAACAAAAGCTCCACAGATTGATCGCGGTTCACGCCTCGCTGCTCGCACAACCCGACCTTAGGCCGAAAACAAACAGTTTAATAGGAATTTCTGTGACCGAACCAGCTTAATCTTATTTGGTACAAAGAATGCAACCAACTTGTTCAATACTAGAGATTGGTTCTTTGAGAAATTTTCCTGTCCAATTAATAGATTAATTATAGTAATATATTGGTTGTAAAGCCAGTCGTGGCGTGTCAGGGCCATAAAGTGTGACTGAAAACGATTAATTGTTGTAATATATTGGTTAAAAGACAAGTATTAATGTAAACGTGACACTTTGTGGATTCGATGCCCACTCTAGGAAATTAAATTTTAATTTCCATTTTCTCTTCTCTCTGGTGAAGAGGCAAAGCGCGGCTTTGAGTTCCGTTACTCAACACGTAATGCCTTTAGAATTCGGCGTATATTGGGGAACGGGAGTGTCTTAATGCAAATGGAGTGTCTTAAGATTGCGTTTCAGAGAAAAGAGAGAGAATTTAAAAAAAAATAGGTAATCCTTACCCCGAGTGGGGATCGAACCCACAATCATCTCGTTTACAATAAGACTCTGCCACACTACACCACAACAATCTCTCTAAAACAATATTTTTTAAACTATTTATAAAAATGCATAACAATCAAAAACAATAAATGAAAATTTGTCATAATGGAAGAATATTTTAATTCCACTTCCTCGGAGTAATGGCACTCCGAGCGCGGCTGTAACGGTCATGCAAATCTGGCTTTATGACGTCCCGAAGTAGACATCAACTTATATAAGACAAACAGAATGGTTTGGTAAAATGTCATTTGTTATGTTTAAGATTTTCTCTTTGATTTTTTTTTCAATTAAAGTTGAAGAAATTTAAGGAAATAAATTTGAGGTCAGAGGCATGTCGTGGCGCACAGGCACAAGCGTGCGACTAGTAAAGGCGACAGGTTGTGGGTTCGATTTCTACGAGAGCAATGGAATATTTCATAATTTCATTTTCTTGTTCTGGTAACGAGGCAAAACGCGTTGGCATTGAGTTCCGCCACTCAACACGCAATGCCACCAGAATAGGGTGGAAAGTGCGTCGATAGTTTTGTTTTAATGGGTACAGAGTGTCTTAACGCTGGATTATGGAGAACTAATATAATTTTGCTAAAAGTTGAAGAAATTTAAGGAAAGAATAAAATAAAAGTTAAACTTAAAAGTTAATGTCACAGAGCTCTCCAAATTAAATTATGTAATTCTGTTAGTCGTAAATTGCTTGAACAAAATAGTTTTTTTTAATTTAAGTACTTTTTTTTTTTCAAAAAAATTTAATTATTAGATAGTACTGTTGTCTTTTGTATTGGATGATGTGAAGAAAACTGCAGTTCGTTTAATTTTTTTTAATACGTTTTAAAATAACAAATTCACTCCTCTAGCCCTATATAGCAAATTACCTCAAATTAATAATGTATCGTCTTTTACACATTTCTTTACAACATGGCTGCCTATCAAAGAACAGTGTTGCCACAGCACGTTTGATATGGCATATTACACATTATTATTATTATCGTTGGTAAATTTACCAAGTTAACAGTAGATACATAGTTTGTATTAATATTTTTATTTTTTCGCTCTAGTAATGAGGCAAAGCGTAGCGTTGAGTTACGCTACTCAATGCCTCCAAAAATGTGCAAATTGTGGGGAACGGTAGTGTGTTAACGGGAACCGAATATCTTAACACTAGGTTCTAGGTTCTCTACTTTTATCTGCTTTACTACAATTTTGGTTATTAGACATAAAAAAGAGAAATAGAACATTTTTTTCTACATTAGTCACATATTCGCGTACTGCACGCGAATATGTGACTCATTCCTCCGGGTTCAATAAAAAAACAACGAATTTTCACAGCGTGGGAAATGTATGAAAATAGTAAACTGAGACTTTTACACAAGATACTCCTTATCTACAATGCAAAACTGGAGAAATATATGTCTACATATCACTGATCTGGTGAAACAATATCGTATTTGAACTTGTCAAATATTGCGGGAAACGTAAATGATCTCTCCGCATACATTGACATATTTAATTATCATACATTGATATATAATACTTAACATATCTTTAAAAAAAACCATTTACGTCATCGCTGCACCAAATAAGCGATATATTAACTTCAACTCAACAAAAGAAAATTTTACATATAAACCCTAATTTAATACACCCAAAAGTAGGGATCTGTTGTGAACTCTCTCTCTCTGTTGTGATCTGTTGTTCTAAACTATATATAAATAATGTAGGAAAATTGATAGCCATGCACGATTTGATGCAGAACAAAGCAAGGCGCTGCGGGTGTGTCGGGTGTCGGGAGTATCGCTGGCCGCCCGCCACAATCGTGACCTCACCTCGATTGTATAACTAGTCAATTATACATTAACTACACTTGGAAAGGTTAAATCGGGGCAGCAATTTAAATTTATTTTTTGTGTATACTAACAAGTGTAATTTAGTGTGACGCGACAGGTTGTGGGTTCGATTTCCATCCGAGGAAATGAAATATTTCATATTTCCTGGTATCTTGGCAAGGCGCAGCATTGAGTTCCACTACTCAACACGTAATACTTCTAGAATTCAGCGGAAAGTGGGGAGCGGGGGTATCTTAATACTAGGCTCTGCAGTGCTACATGCGGGATACAGCGTGAAGCTGTAAAATAAATTGTATACTTAGTTAGTGCTGACTCTGCCGTGATGGACTCTAATGTAATATTTTTCTTCTTTTATCTTCTCACTGTATCTTATATGCCATATGCAATGGCAGGACAGAGGGCCAAGTGCTAAAACACTCTATTTTCTACGCACCATCAAATTTCGAAACATGCCGTGTTCAATTGCGGACTAAAAAAATGAAAATAATAGAAAAAATGAAAATAATTCATTATTTGAAATCCTAGTAATCGAACCCACGGCCCTCGTGTCTTATATTCAGTAAGTGTAAAAAATATTGCTGTATTTCCCTAAGATTAATCATAGCTAGCTTGACGGACCTGGTGTAATCAGAGGTCCTCACTGGTGACACATATTAGACGTGTGTTCATGTCATTCTTGTTTAATTTGCGAATTAATGATATTGTTATATTAAATGGATATGTTTTAGTATGATTTATATTCAGCATCACACGGCATCGCGAACATAGGAGGGTAGACAAAGGAAATCTGGGAACCTAGTGTTAAGACACTAGGTTACCATTAAAACACTTTCGTTCAGTACTTCATTTCCTTTCTTTATGAAAAACAAAAATCTTTCATATAAATAGTTAGATTTTTTTTACCTCACACTTTATTTCGCATATAAGTGAGTGTGTGAGTGAAGTTCCCGACGGATTGCAGTCATGGCGACCGCTTCGAAAACTTTCACTTCCTATTCACTACGTTGACTTCCTATTCAATATTACATCTTTTCACGTGCCGTTTCTGTACATCTTTAAACCGGAGGAGTTCTCCGCCACTCTTACATCTCCCGTTCTCTAATTCTGAGTTAAAGTACTAATACGTGATATGTGTTCACACCAACGAAGCTATCAACGCAGTGCCACTAACATTAGTTCGTCGTAGAACACGGTATTGCGGATACGTAAGCCATCCTGTCAATTTGGTAGCCCCAGTCTACGCCGTAGCATTGTAGAACTTCAATCACATTTTAATATTTTTAGATTAAAATAAATATATATAATAGATTAAAATCTAATCTTATGTTAAAAAAAAATATTAATCTTATGGTAAAATTAAAACTTTAAGTAAACTGCAAATAACACACTTTTTGGCTATTACTTATAAAAGGCCTGAGAAGTACATATTTTCTATTTACAATTAATGTGTAGACTTATAGTTTTATTATATAATTTTATTTATAGGCAGTAAGGGCCCAGAATAATTAAAAGAAAATTTACAAGTAAAAAGTTTCTTACATAAACTTAAATAACATGAAAATATTTATTTCACAGTAGTATCAAATGTCTTAAAATAGAAAGTAGACTTTTAATGAGCTTAGAAATAAACTTGGAAAATTTCTCATTTTGAAATTAATACAGGAATTGGAGATTATCTTGCTATACTTGTGGGTTCGATTTCGTTCTTGGGGTAATTTTTTGTACTTTATTTTTATTTTTTTACATTATTAGTTAAAATTCCTAATTTTAACTAATAATGTAAAAAAATAAAAACGGATTACTTTTAAAAAATACAATATTACTAAGCAAGTTTATTATGTAACAGATATATGAGTGTGAAGAAAATTCCACATACAGTACAGTAGGCAAAGTAGTCTTAAAACAATCCGTTTTAAGACTACTTTGAATTTTACTAGGAAATAAAAATAATACATTTCCCCTAATGGGAATCAAATCCACGACCGTCGTGTTAACAGTCACACGATGTGCCACTGTATCACAATGCTATCTCTATTTATAATGAGTATATTTCGGCCGTATTTCGCAAAGTGGATGGAATATTAAGGTCTTATAACAGAATGCGAACTTTTCTGCGGATCGTTGCTAAAGCCTTGAAGTTTCAATGTAGGATTGAGTTTGAGCTGTGTTTATTTGTTTGAGCTGAGTCGGTTCGTTCGTAGGAAATGTTGTACGCCGGGGGCGGCTGTTGAAAGAATTACTTTGCTTAATAATTCATAGCACGTTTAGTAAACAACAACATTGTAAACATACATTTTATAATGTTTTCGAAATTATTTTGAATAATTCGTGGTGCAGTGTGACAGCGTTGTACTGTTAATGTGATGGTTGTATAGAGGATCTTTTTATCAGCTTCACGCTGTATCCCGCACACTGCAGGGTAGACAGAGAGAACCTAGTGTTAAGACACTCCGTTCCCACATTCTGCTGAATTCTGAAGGCATTACGTGTTGAGTGGCAGAACTCAACGCCGCGCTTTGCCATAGAGGATCTTCATATGCGATAATGAATTACTTTTTTACACATTGCTCGTACGTGTAAATCAGGTAGCGGAGAATAATTAGGTAAGCGGAGTACTAAGCATTTCAAAATTAGATTCTCCTTGCTTGCTTGCTACATAACATGAAAAGTGAATCAAATTTCTAAAATTTCAGCAATTGCAAATAATTATAATAATAATTTCTATCTTTCTCAAATAATAATTTCATTTTAGTCTCCAATAATTTGTTAACATTCCTGTACGCTGTTCCTAAGTTGTCCGAGAGCTATCCTTATCTGGCCCGTATCGATATCAGGAAGTTCGCCTGATAGATGGTGACTAAATGGTTCAAGGGTCATCCGTGTTGTCGAGCTTCGGTGGTGGTAATTTGGTAGTTTACAAGTCCTTATACAAATTTTCGACTGCAGCGAGAATTTCTGGACTCAAATTAGTACTTTGTAAGCTTTGCTCTTTGTTGAAGAGGTAATGTCAACTTGAGGTATGTGACTTTCTAAGCTAAGACTTTCGAGCACGTGTCGGATATTCGAACGCCTTTTATCTCATCTTATTTATTTCTATCTATCTTTACCTTCCGTCTAAATATCAGATGGTATATATAGTATAGTAGTGAGTTCATGTCGTTTTTTCATCTCAAGGTTCATTTCTTTATTACAAATTCGATTTTGCTCGATTGGTCTTTGGATGAATATATTTTTGTTCCACTTCTCGGATATTACGCAAATGACTGTTGGTGGCGTCGTCAATATCCTGCATGGTTTGTAATTTCGATTCTATAGCTCAAGCTGGAAAGTCACACAGCCTTGACTTTGAAGAGTTAGCTTAAGAGTCTGTAGTGAATATTATCTTTTATAAAATTAAATAAATAATAATAATAATTAATACACACAAATACATGATATTAATATTATATTAAAATTAAATTAAATTAGCTTCACGCTGTATCCTGCACACAGCAGGGTAGGCAGAGGGAACCTAGTGTTAAGACATTCCGTTCCCCACTTTCTGCCGAATTATGGAGGCATTGCGTGTTGAGTGGCAGAACTCAACGCCGCGCTTAACCTCGACACCAGAGCGAAGAAATGGAAATATAAATTTAAGTAAATATTTCATCTCCTCGAGTGGGGATCGAACCTACAACCAGTCGGTTTTGCAGTCACACCTCGTGTCGCTGCGCCACGACCGGCCTAAATATTATATTCTTACACTATATTCTATTTGCAAATTTTCTTAAAACTAAACTGTTAATATTTATATTTATTAAAATCATCCACACGCAGCGCAATCGCATGACAAACTTGTTTCGAGTTTTTTTGCTGTGCGTGACGTAGCTTGCTTGCTAGCTACGTGTAAAGAGTCGGTTACTATCGCTTGCGACGTTCACTTGCTTAGCTAATGTGCTCTTTGCTTACACTCAATTTTAACCCTTATCTTCTTGTTGTTACGTGTTAGTTTCGCTTATATATTTTCTGGTATTTCTTTAAATTTCTTTCTTTTCTTCTGTAAGTGTGTAAAATTATTCTCTTTTCGTGTATCTTTTGTGTTAAATAAATTTGGACATTTATTCCACAAAATTTTGGAACTTTAATTTCACTCCATAATTAAAAATATAAAATATTATAAAATAGCGTATTTCACTAAAAACCGCTATAAGTTGACTTCCATCAATCTCGTTTTAATTTAAGCTTTATGTTAAACATACATAAATTTAATTATTATATATTTATTTTTCAATTACCATACAAATGTTATAAGACTATTAACAACAAAAAATCTTCTCAAGGCGAAACGAAATCGTATAAATAAGAAGAATAATGAAGATAAATCTATATAAAGACACACAGTATCAATCGAAGGGCAAGACAACGGTAAAATGATCATCAAATCATCAAACGAATGAAAAGATCAGAGACGGAAAACGTTTGTAAATAAACATTTGCCAGTACTTTAGTTTGCTCGATCTATCAGCAAATAGAAAGTTCTGTGCGACAGGAAATAACGTAGGATTGCCGTTTCGCAATAAGGCCAGAGTTCACGGCTTAGTTTGCGCCGTAGATGGACGCGGACGCCAGGGAAACTACGGTTCTTTAATATTAAAAAGCTGTCTTTTATAGAATCTTTTATAGTTTTAGTTATTGGAATTATTTTTTCTTTGTTCGGCGATGATAACGTCTATACTTTTAGATTTAGAACGTTTCGAAGGCCAAGTGTGGAATAACATTTTAAAAATGTCAAAAATGATTTGAACGTAGTTGGATTTGAACTTGCGTCATGTGGATATCATATGAGATCTGAGGGCATCATCATTATCTTAATGCTACGTCGATTGCTACGAGATTTTGCTCCGAAAATTTTATAACAACGAGTATAAGGCAAGAGCTATTTCATTTTTTTTATACATTACAGTGATATTTGATATTTAAATGGTTTAAAATATATATAATATCAAAATTAAATTTGTATTTTTAACATATTTAAATGTTGTTCCATAGTAATGATTGAGAAATATTAAAAAAGAAACAAAATGCTTATTTCTAAGATAAAAAAATTGAGACGCAAGATTTTTAAGATGGGCCATAGGATCTTAAAGATAGTTTAAGAAGTGGTTTGCTAGAACAGCTTCAAGTAATTTTTCCCCATAATATATATTTAACAAAAACAGCCCTTAAAAAGCTCGCCTGAAATAACAAACAACCCGCTCGTTCTGTGGCCGTGTAAAGGTGCTTGATTTGATATGGTTTGGGATCACGCGAGCGGCCAATAACGACTGCCGACCGGCGACATTATATTTAGGTTATTGGGTGCCGTACTGTAAAATGGGTGCAAAACGTATTTTTACGGTGTAACGGTGGTTTAACGTAACGCTAGTAGTTTAGCTTGATTTTTAATATGATTAGTTTTGTTAATTTTAAATATTTTTTTATTAAACCACAATACTCCTACAGAGTAGATTTGGCAGAGGAGGAGGAGACTCTTCGTTACCCCTTTTTGTCCAATTTTCGAGAGTTTTCTTGTTTCCTTACCAGAGCGTGGAAATAACAATAAATCCTTTGAGTGGGAATCGAATCCATACTTGTCGCGTGTGCCGATATTCCACGACGCTATCCAATCGCTCAATTCAATTTATTTAATTTTGGTATTGTATACATATTTTAGAAAGAAAAATTATAATATACAGGAGTAAGGTAAAATGTTTGAACGACCATGATTAATGTATATATTTTCAATATTCTTTTTATTTATACCAGTAACATACATTGTGATAGAACAATAACATACAGAAATATTTTTTTTAACAAGTTATTTTCTTTGCTCTCTTACAAGATATAACATTAATTTAAGATGAAAGTGTATTGAACGTTGTGTTTATTATTTTATAGAAAAAACAATAATTTGACAGAAACATGTCCTTTATGTTTCTGTCAAATTATTCTTCTTTCCTTATAGCCTAAGATCACATGGCTCCCAGATCTACGTTACATTAGCAAAGCTGAAATTTTGAGGACTTAGTCTAATAAGTAGTTAAGACGGTATGTATACTCATTGACTTAAAAGTGAGGCCCTTTCACTGGTAGCGCCAAATAAAAGTACATCACTGTCTGGGAGGATGATTGAGCCACCGAATGGATCTGGGTGCTTATAAGGGGTCTTGAAATAGTCCATAAATAATATATGTAAAATTAAAACTTGCTAGTATAACGTAGTTTGCCTCAATTTTAAACAACTTTTAGGACGTCTGGCAGGAATAAAGACCCATGTAAAGGGTCTGGTAATAATAAGTATACATTTCTTACATTATTCTTAAAAACATTCATGTATATAAATACGAGCGATTCTACTTTGGTGAGAGTGTAATTTAAAGGGCCTTACTTTCAAATTAGTAAGTACGCATACAGTTAACGATATATTATAATATAATAGATCTTCAAAATTTTAGCTTTGCTAAATTGACGTAGGTCTGGGGGCCCTGGAATCACAGTCTATTAGAATAATATGATATGATGAGGCTAATTGTGGCAGGGCAGGGGCACAAACGTGCGACTGTAAACGCGACAGATTGTGGGTTCGATTTCCACTCTAGGAAATGATATATGTAATATTTAATTTCCTCGCACTGGTAACGAGGCAAAGCGCAGCGTTGAGTTCCGCCACTCAACACGCAATTCCTCTATGAATTCAGCAGCAAGTGGGGAATGCAAATGTCTTAATGGAATTAAGTGTCGCTATTGATTAACACTATGTTCCCAAGTGAAGCTTAAAAAGATTTTATGATAGACTTTTTTATATTACGTCATAGTTAGGCGATATTTGACTGTATTCACAATCACGTGGATTTTGTTTTCATTTAGATGTTTGCCAACCTTATTTCGGGTGTTTGTTCGGTTTAGACAACGTAAGGCATTGGTTTTGGAATCACACTTTAGATCCCTGACTGTAGATGGACATATATAACTAACATTGTAGTCTTTAACAAATTAAAAAATAAAAGAAACCTATACAATACACGATTGTATTTAATAAATAATATCACAGAAGTAAATAATATCCAGACTACGAAAAAATATACAGTTCAAAATCAATAAAAATAGAAGAACAAAACGCTTCAGTAGGTTATAGCACTCTTAGAAAATACAATTTTAGAGCAATTTAAGTTCCACGGATGAGAAAACAGAAATCTCTTCGAGGTGTACAACAAATGTTTGACCGACCCTGTTTACCTTCCATTACGGTATTGCAGGGTTGCTACTAAGTAAAATTGTTTTTATCTCTTTCACATCTTTAGTGTTGGACAGAGACCGAATAGTTACAAACATTTCAGTTTGTTTCTCTTTATTTTTTTTATTCCTTTTTATTTTGAAAGATGGCGTGCTGAGTGAAGTTATTCAAAATCTTAAGCTTATACGTTACCATAAAGTTTTTTAGCTTTAGAGACTTATCGCATAAAACATGGTAAACAGAGGGATCAAAGTGCCGAGACACTCTGTTCTCCGGTGTAAGAAAAGGAAATAAATCATTGATGATTTTTACATACTTTAAATGAAACTCTTAAGCTGAATTATACGGGATTTAATCTGATTAAAGAGTTACATTTAATATAACGAGATTGAACCCACAACCGTGACTAGTATAATTAGATAATATTCCATTGTGCCATATAGTAATTCGACATGATCGTAACGTAGTTGGCATGTGTGCCAAATGCAGGAATGCTATAGTTGTCTTGTTGTATTGTGTAACCAGCGGATTTTGTAACTGTTTCCCCGCCACGTTTATTAATATTATGTTTCTATCGAATCTTCTATAGCTTCATGCTTTATTCCGCATATAACGAGGTAGGTAAAGTTTAAGACTTTGTTTAACGAACACCATACAATTTTAGAGACGTTGCATATTGAGTGGTAGAATTTAACGCCACGCTTTGTCTTGGAAATTAAATTAACTTGCCCCCAAGTAGGAATTGAAGCCATGACCGTCGTGTTTCTTACGTCACACTCCTGTTCTATATTTTTTAGCTTCACGCTGTATTTCACACAAAGCAGGTAGGCAGAGGGAGCCTGTAAACTCACTGTTTAGACACTACAACCTCGTGCAACACCAGAGGAGCTCTAAAGTGGAGATAGGCGCGTTTTTTAAGGTACTCAGGTCTTATCAACCTGGAAATACTGCCGAAGGTAGGGAATTCCGCAGTCGTGTCGCACGTGGAAGGAAGTTCCTACGAAACTGCACAGTAGTGGAATGCCACGTCTCCAAGTTGTTAGTATGGTATTTTAGTTTGTGACGTACTACGTGCGGTTAGAAAATTTGACGGCAGGTAACAGGTCAAACAGTTTTCCAGAACACTCCCTGAAGAAATGCGCTAGAAAAGCCACAGTGAGGATACATCTCTACGCAAATCCAAAATCCAAGTTCTTCACAGATCATTCGATCTCCAACGATTCGAACGGCTCTACGTTGTATGCGATGAAATGGATCAAGCTGATACTGGGGTGCACCAGCTCATACATGAGAACAGTACTCCATAAGAGGCCGAACCTGGGCCCTATACAGGGCCAATCGGTATTTTGACATGAAGTACTGTCTCGTTTCCGTTGCCCACTTTCCGCTACTTTCTAGATTAATTGTATTCGTATTGAGAGTAAGACTCTCAGTATATAACAATAAATTAAATCAGCTTCACGCTTTATCCCGCACACAGTAAGGTAGATAGAGAGAACCTAGTGCTAAGACACTCCGTTCTCTACTTTCCACCGAATTCTGGAAGCATTGCGCGATGAGTGGCGCAACTCAACGCTGCTCTATGTCGCGACACCAGAGCGAAGAAATGGAAATATAAATTTAAATAAATATTTCATTTCGTCGAGTGGGGATTGAGTACACAACCAGTCGTGTTAACAGTCACACTTTGTGCTATTGCGCCACGACTAGCCTCTTTGTATATAAGAAAATACTAATAATATTTTTCCTTTTTACCTTTTATTTCCATCCCTATACTTTATGAATCCCCTGTATTGGGGGTTGTGGGGGGAAGGCGTGACCGGCGAGCGATGGCGCGCATTATAGGCTATCTGCTTACGAATTAGACGTGTGCTGGTATAAACCGATTAATCCTATATGGTTTTATAATTAATCTCGTCCAACCTGTTTGTACTCTGTGGCCTTTATAGATAGGTGTTTTTTCTATTTTCGAGAGAATGGAGAGAGAATTCAAAGTTTTATTTTACTGATAATTGTATTAAATTGTATATATTTTTTTACTTGTGTTAAATTGTGTATTTTTTACTTTCCTTTTATTATCTTTTTGTACAATATAAAGAATAATGTTATGTACGTAACTCAGCCGGATTGAGAGGCCATCGTAGCGTAGGGGCGCAGCGGGTTGGATCCTATAAGGGCTATGCCTTTAATTTTATGGTAGGGTACCTTAAAAAATATTTATTGTAATTTAGAAAAAAAAAATTAAAACATGTTTTATTGTTTCTTTAGTCTACTGTACCTTTAGATGTTATGTACGAATATTATCAGCAGGTCATATGTCATATACAACTCGCATATTTCCATATGACCACGCTACCAAAGCCGCAGTAAGAAGCTAATAAATAAATAAACGCCAGTTTCAAACTAAATTTATATTGTAGTTTTAATATTTAATTCTATCATATATAAATCGTTCGATCACGGATGTACCATACATCCTGACGCCGGACGCCGGAAGCGGTATTACGTATGCATGGGATGCGACGGTTATTGGGTTTTGTTTTGAAATGCTTTTATTAATGGATTTTTCTACTCTTTAATATATACATGTTCAATGAAAAAGCTTATTTTGTTGGTGTGAATTCAAATTCACCACAAATAACTTATACCTTTTAACAAAACATTTTTAAAGTGTTATTCCACACTTAGGATAGAAAAATGTTTATTTAGAAAACGTATAAAAATTTGAACGCAGCGGAACTCAAACCCGCGCCTCCTCGTCGGTTTTCAGGAGGCGTTCGAGTCCCGCTACGTTCAAATTTTTATCCGTTTTCTAAATAAGTAACTTATACCCTATATAAAGTTGAAGAGTTTATTTGTTTGTTTCTTTGTTTTGGATAGTACACTGTATTTGCTGTCTGACTTACTTCGGGCAGCTAGAATGTATTTTTTTGTTATTTTTATTTGAACCGGGGGCGAAGTTGTGGGTGAAAGTTAAGTAACATATAACATTTTTAAAATTTTTAAAGTGTTTTTCCACACTTAAGGAAGAAAAATATTTATTTATTATAGAAAACGTATAAAAATTTGGACGTAGCGGGACTCGAGGAGGCTCGGGTTCGAGTCCCGCTACGTTCAAATTTTTATACGTTTTCTAAATAAGTAACATATAACATATTATTAAGTAACATATAGATATGAGTATTTGTAATATTAGTAGTGCGAAAGAAATAGTTCACACTGATAAATATCTCAGAAATATTTAACGTGAAACAGGCTTTCAAAGAGATGCGATAATATTTAGTGTAGCGAATTTTATTATACTTAAAATTATCTAAAATAGTATGACGCCGATGTGGCGCAGTGGGTTCGATCTCCACTTAGGGAAATGAATGTATTTAATTTATTTTCATTTTTCCCATCTGAAAGACGAAGCGCGGCGTTGAGTTCCGCCACTCAATACGCAACCTCTTGAAAATTCAGCAATGCGTGGGTAACGGTAGGAATATCTTAATATTAGTTTCCCTCCCTCTGCTTACATTGCTATGCAAAAAATACTTAATGCTATATAAAAACATAATCCAGTGGATAAAAAAAAAATAGTAAAAAAAAATTAAAATTAGACAGTGAAGGTCGAACTAAAACAATAATGTTACAGGCATTGTCCAAGATTTGTCTCCTCAAAAAAGAAAGTTATTCAGAATTCGATGAAAGTGGAACAGTAATAAGAATTTTTAAATGTACTTGAGAAATTATTATGAAGACAGCTTTTAAAATTTTTAAAATTTTGATGAAATTTTGTGTTACAATAGAGGCCAGGGTTGTAATATTTGTAATATTACAAAAAAAATTTAAAAGCTTTCTTCATTGTTTTAAGATTTTATGTTTGTATTCATACAGCCAGCATCTATAATAAGTTTTAAGCTTTTTATCCATTTACAATTGATTGTAAACTTACTACCCATCGACGAGGTTGTAGTGGGACAACGTTCAGCATCTACTGAATGTATTGAATTTTAATTTCCCAGCTCGGAGAAAATAAAACGCGGCGTTGAATTACGCCGCTCAACACGCAATACCTCCAATTCGGGTGAAAACTTAACAAGTTTTCTATGCCTATCCTTCTATACCGGTTTTTTAATATATGTATATGTCCAGTTAGCATAAAGTAAATAAATCTCAACATACTTATTTAGAAAACGTATAAAAAATTTAACGTAGCGGGACTCGAACCCGCGCCTCCTGGAAACCGACGAGATGCTCTGACCACTAAGCCAAACGTTGGTCGTACATGGTCAGAGAGCCTGGTCCGTTTCCAGGAGGCGCGTTCAAATTTTTATACGTTTATAAGTATTTTTCTTTCCTAAGTGTGAATTAACACTTCAAAAATATTAAAAATAAATCTCATACTATAAACCTATCTTATAATTTAAAAATCACTTCAATATCCCTTTAGATATTGGACCCTCAAGTAGTGATTTCGACCCAATTTTTTTACAATACCATTAGGCTGTCACTAGGTATCCTTTATGTAATTAATGAATCAAAAGGTATATCACTTTATACCTCTATTTGTCACCGAACACGAGATGAGACGAGGGAGGAGGAGTTAATTTGTAACGGGCGACTGGTACAGGGTTTGATGGGAAGGTTTAGATTTTGATCAATTATAGAAATAGCATAACTTAATTTAAGAGTAAGTCAGTTCTCCAAAACTTTGTATATCTAGGTAAAGTACATCTTTACTTCGTCTCGTCTCGTACTACAACCTAGTGTCAAGACACTCTGTTCCCATTAAAGCACTTTCGTTTTCCACTGTCCGCCGATTTCTGGATGTATTGCGTGTTCAGTTGCAGAACTCAACGCCGCGGCTTGCCTCGTTACCAGAGCTAGGAAAAATATTAGATATATCATTTCCTTGAACGAACCCACAATATATAAAAGTTATTGTTAATAATTATTCAATAAATGTATTCCCTACATTTCCTCGTTAAATTCATCACCTCAGTCTGGTAACAACACAAAGGGCGGTGTGGAGTTCCGCCACTCAATATGTCGAAATGTTTTGTCTGTTTGTATGTGCGTTTGAGCACGCTAATCTCAGAAACGGCTTAACAAATTTAAATGCAGTTTTAATATTATACATTGGCAAACTTCCCTTAATATTTTTAACGTTTGTTTAATATAAATCATTTCATAAATAAAAAAGTTAATATTTAGTATTTGATTCGACAAAATTGCTACAAAATTATTGTTTTATTGATTTCGATAAAACTTTAGTTTTCAATATATGGCTATTGTCTTTAAAATCACAACGTTATTAGAACATAAAAGTAATTCAGATTAATAAATAAATAATTGTCAACTTATAGCGGGCGAAGCCGTGAGCGACTCGTTAGTTTCTACCGCAAATATATATCAAATCTAGCATTAAAAACTAAGTCAACGTTAACAATAAGAAAATATTTCCAGTTCAGATCTTTTACTGTTAGTAAATGAAGCGAGAAACAATTTCTAAGAGGAAAATGTGCAATTTTCCAACTCCGCTGTGAAGTAGGAAATTCCAGTGTAAAGACGAGGTGTAAACTCGTGTCGCCATACTCGAAGCGCTTGAGAGATGAGTGTTTGGTATTTCGAAAATGTCTACTTAAATATAGACATAAATTTGGCTGTACTTTATTTAGGAAATAATGTGAGGGTTCTGTAATGATAATAATATATAAGAGGCCACATCTTGGCGCACAAACTTGTAACTCTAGACGCTGCAGTTGTAGGTTCGATTCCCACTTGGGGAAATAAAATATTGAATATTTCCACTTCTTCGCTCTGTTAAAAAGGCAAAGCGTGGAGTTACGTTTGCGCCATGATATTTTCTATTTGAGACATCGTCAAAATTTTGAAGCTAAAAAAATTAAATTTTGAAGTTCCGACTCTCAACACGCAATGCCTTCAGGAAGTAGAGAACGGAAGTGTCTTCATAGAAACGGGATGCCCCAACACTTTCCTAGACTCCCAATGCCTACCCTGCTATGTGCGGGATACAACGTGAAACTAAAACAAAATTTTAAAATAGCTATGTTAGTTACGATTTTGGATAAAATATTACAATATTTATACCATTTCCAAAAGAAATCCTCACTCCGAAGTACAGATAGTAACGAGAGTGACCGCGGCTACAAGATTAATGGGCGCCATCGCTCACGAACCAGCTGTTAAATGTTTTATTGGCAGCTACCGAATTACTTATGTAATACAAGATATAGTGTTTTGTACTGTGAGCCCACTGCGTGATTGACTACGGGTTCACGTCCCATGTAGGGGAATGGTGATATTTATATTTATTTATAGCTTTACAAAGCTCGGAACTTCATTTCCTCCACTCAACATGTAATGTCTCGAAAATTGGGTGTCTTAGCTATATGTGGGATACAGCGCGAAGTTATTTTTATTATTGTTTTTTTATTAGCTTCACGCATCTCCCTACTACTGTATGTCGACTATGCTGGCTGAGAGTGTTTAAATGTTCCGTTCTCCACTTTTAATCTAATATCAATATATTGAGAGTTAACGGCGAAACACAACGCTGCTTTTATTTTACGAAGACGGTGAAATAAGAATAATTTCAATAGAAAAAATAATTTAAATATGTCCAGGCCTTTTTGGGCATTTATTTGATTTCCACTCGGTACAATGAAATATTTAATGTTTTCATTTACTTGCTTTGGTAACGAGGCAAAGTGCAGCGTACAGCAATACTTCGAGATTTCAACGGATAGTGGGAAACGGAAGTCTTTTAATGGGAATAAGTTTTCTCCGCATTAGGTTTCCGGGTTCAGTCCGCGTACCCTGCTGTGTGCGGCGTGCAGCGTAAAGCCTGAAAAAATATAAAATATATATTTTTCCTTAGTAGAGATCCAATACATCATGTGTTTCTAATCAAAAGCTGTCCCGGTTCCTGCTTACCCTGATATAAACACGCTGAAAGCGTAAATGTTAAGAAAAATGTTGTTAAAATAAAATTCAGAATAACTCTGAACATTGAGTGGCGTAACACAAATTTTACTTTTTGTTTAATCAGACAAGGAAAACGAAGTCTATTACAATGAAATCAAAAATAACATTTTTCCAGAGTATTGGACGTTTTATTACATATTTGTTTATTATATAACTGTTAGATATGGGAAATACTTCCCTTCTATATCCATAGACTATAATTGATTTAGAAGACTGGATTATCCGATGTAGAACTCTTAAGATAAAAAAGATAAAGTATATACAAATAGCACTTAAAAACTAAAACTCGACGAGCATTTTTCGATGAACTATAAAAATTTAATTATAGTAACATCTCATGCTTCCTCATCAGAACTGTAAGAGATTAGCAGCGAAATGTACAAGTCATCAATCCCCGAGACCGAAGTTGCGAGCACCAACTAATGTTTTGTCATATCTAGTATCGAGGCCAGCTTTGGCATGCACATGGGTGCAACTGTAAACGCGACACGCGCGATGATTATGGGTTCGATTCCTATTCGAGGAATTTAAATATATAATATTTTCATTTCAATATTTAATTTCCTCTGGCGCGAGTCACTGAATACACAATACTCAAGAATACAGAGGAAAATGGAGAACGGGAATTTCTTAATGGGAACAGTGTCGTAACCCTAGGTTCTTTTTGTCTACTCTGCTATATGCGGGATACAGCGTGCAAGTAAAAAAAAGAAAATATATGTATTAGCTGACTATGGCAACATTGTACTCTAATTTTGACTAAATTGTAAGTGGTATTTACTAAGATAACTTTTAATTAGCCATATTGGTCTTGAGCAGTGTTTCGTTTTCTACTAACAATATCGAGGCCAGTCGTGGAGCAGCGGCTCAAAGTGTGACTGGAAAACCGACTGGTTGTGGGTTCGATCCCCACTCGAGGAAATGAAATATTTGCTTTAATTTATATTTCCATTTCTTCGCTTTGGTGTTAAGGCAAAGCGTGGCGTTGAGTTCTGCCACTCAACACGCAATGCCTTCAAAATTCGGCCGAAAGTGGGTAACGGAGTGTCCTAACACTAGGTTCCCTTTGCCTACTCTGCTGTGTGCGGGATACAGCGTGAAGCTGATTTATTATCGTTTTCTAATAATAACATCATTTAAAAACAATTTCTATATCTATATTGAAAATAAAAGTTTCAGTTAATTCAATAAAACAGTTATTTATAGCAATTTTGTCGACTATTCTGTAAAATGGTATCACTTTTTTTTATAAACCGATTGAATTGAATATACCAGCAACTTCTAGGGGAAGCTTGCCAAAACACATTAGTGAAATCTACAATTAAATCGGTTAAATCGTTTCTGAGATTAGCGTGAACAAACGGGAAGACAAACACATAATCAGACAAACATTTTAAAAATGTTGTTTTTTTTTCTATTAGGTAATTAAATACCACTAATATTTTTTTCTTCCATATCTTCTATGTACAGACACCGATCCGTTACGACTTTAATATAAGTATAGATAAGTAGAGGCTGTCGTGGCGCATGGGCACAAGGATGTGACTATAAAGCGATGGTTGAGGGTTCGATCCCCACTCGAGGAAATGAAATATTATTTATCAATATTATCTCTAAGCTCTGGCATCAAGCCAAAAACGCGGCGTTGAATTCCACCACTCAACACGCAATGCCTCGAAAAATTCGGCGGAGAGTGGGGAATGAAATATCTTAACACTACAGATTTTTATTTTTTATTTTTTTATATATAAATATTGCAAAGTACAAAAGTACATTTGAGGCCGGTCGTGGCGCAGCGGTACGAGGTGTGACTGCAAAACCGACTGGTTGTAGGTTCCTTCCCCACTCGAGGAGATGAAATATTTACTTAAATTTATATTTCCATTTCTTCGCTCTGGTGTCGAGGTTTAGCGCGGCGTTGAGTTCTGCCACTCAACACGCAATGCCTCCAGAATTCGGCAGAAAGTGGGGAACGGAGTGTCTTAACACTAGGTTCCCTCTTGCGGGATACAGCGTGAAGCTAATTTATTTAATTTTTTAAAGTACAAAAGTTTCTCATAAATCAATAAAGCCCGATAATTTAAATGGACAGCGGTCAATTATGCCAGATCCGTTCTGATTTAATCTTATTTGAATATTACGTTTTTTTTCGGATAGATTTCGGAAGATTTTTTTTATATTTCCGTCTTAGTTTGGATTTTTCTATATCTAATTTTATTGCAGAAATTATTGACAAAGCGATCAGTGGCGTCGAAATCTAACTTCTTACTTTTACGAGAAAATATATTTTTTAATATGCAATTGAAAAGTATCGAATTTGACTCAGGTTGAGTAAAATTGGCGATCAGTTTTCAACTTTTTCCCGCAGAGTAAGCTAGGAAGAGGGAAGAGGGGAGGCCGTTCCCATCGCACCGCCCATTTTTTTAAGACATTACGTGTTGTGTGGCGGAACTCAACGCTACGTCTCTGTTGTTACCAGATATAGAAAATGAAAATAGTTCATTCCTCGTAGCAGGAATCAAGCTTCACGTCGTAGACCGCACACAGCAGCGTAAGCAGAGGAAACTTAGTGTTAATACACTCCGTTTTCCAATTTCCGCCGAATTCTAGAGGCATTGCATGTTGAGTGTGCAGAATTCAACGTACTTTGTCGCTATAGAACAGCGAAGAGATGCAATATTTCATTTCCTCGAGTGGGTAACGAACCCACAACCTATCGCCTTTACACGCTTGTGCCCCTGTCTCATATCTCTAAATATCATTGTCTCTAAATAAACGAAACACGGAGAACATAATAACTTAACATTAGTCTCCCTCAGCCTAGTGCCATACTAAAAAATATAGATACCAATTTAAAGTACAAACATATAATACCATACCAGTACTACTGCACTGCAACATTAAGTTTTGGCGACGCGCCGCGCCACCCAGTCTGCCGCTATGCACCTACGTGGGCGGCACTCGGGGAAATAAATGAAAAGCTGATTAACTTAAAAAATGTCTTTAAAGTAATTTAAATAAAGTACGTACCTGCTAAGTGGATTCTATCACGGTCTTTGTCGTGTCAAAGAAGTGTATGTGTTCCATGTAATGCCTTCTGGAATTTTCTAAATTTTTGTAAATTGTATTAATATAATAATTGGGAAATGAGAATTATTTATATAAGTAATATATTTTTTATTGTGATTTCTTTCTTACATATTACTTCTCTTTGCTATGCAGAGAATTTTAAGAGAATTTTATCTCTCCTGCACTATAAAGCCTCCTCCTCTCTTTTTTTACTTCACGCTGTATTATGCACATAGCGGGGTAGGCAGAGGGCACCTGGAAACCTGTTGTTAAGACACTCCGTTCCCATTTAGACATTTTCGTTCGACACTTTCCGCCGAATTCTGGTGGCTTTGTGTGTTGTTAGATCCGCGCTTTGCCTCGGTACCAGAGCAAGAAAAATAAAAATATTATAATTCACCTGCCGCGCTACCAGTCATCGCCTGTGCCTGGCCTCAATGATCAATAAGACTTAAAAATTTTTTTGTTGTAAGCACACAACTAAAAGTTATAAGACATTAGAACAGAATACACTTCTTAGCGATCCGTGGATCAACAGTGCAGGTACCGGATCTATCGCGGTACGGAGTAAAGGCTCAGAGCTCAGAATTGTACCTGGGACTTGCGACCAAGTTTAAGGGGCCACTTTGATATGCATATTAAAGTTCACTTTAGTTAAAGTGAACATTAATTTGGACGGTTTTGGATAGTTGGGACAGCTTGTCCAACTGTCCAAATTCCATTGCCTGATATGCGAGTTTGATTTAAAGCAAGTATTTTATACGATGTAAAGAAATTAAAAAAAAAAGAAAAATTGTTATGACACCTTGTACATATAAAGAGATTTTTCAAATATGATATAATAATATCGTATTACGTTTCACATCGCTTTTATTAAACTTGACAATAGTGTAGGAAGAACCTCGCCAAGTATTTTTTTGTCAGCTTCACGTTGTATCCCGCATGTCGTAGGGTAGGCAAAGGGAGCTTGTGAACCTAATGTTAAAATTCTCTCCATTAAGACACTTACGTTTCTCACTTTCCGCCAAATTAAGAATTCGCATGGTTAGATAATACAACGAGAAAATGAAAAGATTAAATATTTCGTTTCTCCGAGTGGGAATCAAACCCACAACTATTGGGTTTGCCATCGCACGCTGAATGGCATTTTTTTTTCCTCCAAATGGGTATCGAACCCACACCGACCGCACACAGTCTGACACAGTCCCACATCACCACGACGGTCTTTTCACGAATAATATTGAACGTGCAGTAAATATGGACCGAAGCATAACTGTCATATTATCCACATAGCTGTAACATGAGTATTTGGCAGAGTGCCGCGCCTCACTGTCTACTACTGGCTGTAGTGCTAATCATATCTATCTACAGGAAATTTTACGTTTTTTTTATGTTTTCGTTATTTAAGAAAAGAACCTTACAAATATATTGGTTTATATAATATATTTAACGCGGCAGGTTGTGAGTTGAGTTTTCATTAGCGGAAATGAAATATTTAATATTTTCATTTTCTTCGCTCTGGCGTCGGGGCAAGGCGCGGTGTTGAGTTCCGCAAACGAGCAATACCTCCAGAATTCGGCGGAAAATGGGGAACGGAATGTATTAACACTAGGTTTCCTGTCTACACTGTTGTGAGCAGGTTATAGTGAGACACTGTGTCTGTGTGTTTAAAAGTATATATTTTCATTTCTTCGCTATAATAAAAAGATAAAATACGGTGTTGAGTATCACCACTCAACACGGAATACCTTGACAATTGGGCGGTGTTTGGGTACGTATCTAAATTTGCCCATCCAAAAAACAAAAAAAACGCAGGATACAGCGTGAAGCTATAAAAAATATATTACCACACGAAGTCATCACGGGGCGTTTAAACAACGGCCGTTATCAGTTTTGTTTCGTATTTCCTCGCTTTTCGTGATATAACTGAAACCCGTTCGAGCGTGAATTTAACTCTCGTACAAAATTCTCGCAACTCATTTTATGGCACTGGCTCAGTTTTTCGTTACCTTTTGTTTTATACGTCACTTGCCAAATTTTATAATAATTGCTTTTGCTGTTTTAGTAATATTTACAAGAGAAACAAGTTTTGTCTAATATTAACCATTTTTGTATAAGTAAATGCGGCGTTGAGTTCCGCTAGCTTGCTCACAATGTGTCGTAATAAAACAAGTGAAGGTTCAAAGTGTGAAGCTCTAAAGAAATTAAATTAATGTTTAAATGTAATTTAAGATCGCATCGTTCGATAAAAAATATCTATTTCTGTCAAAAATGCTGCCAAAATTTTTGATATATAATTATATTTTTTATAATAATAATCACTGTTACGACAAAATTTCAATATAATTCGTAGGACTATCGCCATTTTCGAACATTCTGAACGTAGTTTATTTGGCTACTGCACTCGGATCGTATCCAAATCAAATTTTGCTTTAAGGTTATAATTATATAAAAGACCGTCCAGGCTCAGTGACTCAGGCCGCCGCTTACAGGCTCTGTCTATAAGCGGCGGTTGTGGGTTCGATTCACATGTGGGGGAGTGAATTATTTTCATTTCTTCTTTGAGTTCTGCCACTTAATATGCAATGCCTTGAAAAATAGGTGGAAAGTTGGAGACGTGTCTTCTTTTCTATTGTCTTAATACTAGGTTTCCTCCGTCTACTCTATGCGGGAATAAGCGTGAAGCTCCTTTTTTTTTCACTCCGTTCACTTTTAAGACGCTTCCGTTCATCACTTTCCGTTGAATTCTTTAGCCATTGCGTGTTGAGTGGCGAAACTCAACTCTCGCTTTGGGTAGTACCAGAGCGAGGAAAGGAAAAAAAATTAAAATTTTCATTCCCACGAGTGGAAATCGAACCCACAACCGAAAAACTAGATATATGTACGTACAAATATAGTTTTTGTATTAACTGACAAAATCAAACACACAACAAAGTTTCCAGATATGACTATGACTATAGTTAGTAGTGGCAGTTACAAAGTTGCCAGCAATTTCCCGAACAAACTCTGGTATGGCTGACTAATAGAGGTTTAATTGTTCCACCGGGGGTAGTTACGATATTTCAACTTTCGAACGGAATATGTATTGACGGAAACTTAAATTGTGAAATGCTAAAATGTTATTTAGGTATATTCTTTTATAATGTTATGTACTGGGATGTAGAAGTTAGTTGGTTATTGTATCAATATATGGTATACGCGATAGGTTGTGTGTCTGACTGCAAATGTTGTAGGTTCGATTTCTATTTGGCGAAAAGAATTGTTTTCATTTCTTCGCTGTGCCTGGTAGCAAGATAAAGAGCGGCGTTGACTTCCGTTGATCTTTTAATTCGCAATGTCTCGAAATGAGCGGTGCGTAGGGAACGTAGTGTCTTGACGTTAGGTTTCCTCAATCTACTTAGCTACATGGGTGATACAGTGTGAGGTTAAAGATAGAGCTTACAGGTTTCGAATAAAATTTTAACGAGTTCTTTTTGCAAGATCAGTTGTTAAGATTTAGTATACTGATTTTTTTATTACATTATATCATTACTCAATTATGTAAATTGTAATATTGAAGTTTCCTTAAAAAGGATATCTGTGATGTAGAAAACTGGCTGTTCTATTCTGTTCTTTTTATTATGGCGTACCAAGCGTGCCAGTTGAGCACAAAATCACTTCACCAATGTCACGTTGAAAAAAAACTGGCTGTTTGCTGTGTAAAAGTTTTCGTTTGGGCAGATTGCTTTGACTTGTTGTTGACAGGTGGCAGATCGCAAAGGATCTAATACGGTAAGCATGGGAAAGCTGCACTGGCCTCTAATGAATTATTTTTTATATGATTGTATTGTTTTTAGTCTGAAATAGCAACACACCATTTTTTTGTCTCTAACTCCACAATATGGGATTTATAGGGGTAACAGCCCTTAACGTTAAAATTTTATATTAATATGCACCAGTGGCGTAGCTAGGGTATTTGCTGCCTGGTGCAGCTTAGGACTTGATGCCCTTTAAAATGATAAAAATAATTTCAGATTTCAAAACACAGTAGAGTAGATATATAATTTTTTATTGCTTCAAAACTATAATAACTATATATAAGTTATAATGGGGGTCCAAGATGGAAGGTTTGCCCGTAGCGACCCCTGCCAGCCCTTACGAGGGCTGCAACGTTCCATCGGCCACGTGCAACTCGCAAAAGCGCACTGATAGGGCGTCCACCCAAGGCGACGCGGACCAGTGCGCCCCCGCTAGTGTGTCAAGTGGCGACGAATGCGGCGTTGGAGACCGTCACCCAACACGCCATGTCCGGAACGGCGCATCGCACGCATTTTGGACTTGTTTTGGTTTTTGTGCAATTTATGCTGGAAATCAGGGGAGGTCCCAGATGATTGGCGAGGTGCGTTCATCGTGCCTTAGTATAAAGGCAAAGGTTTACAGATAGACTGCGCAAACCATAGGGCTATCAGTTTGATTAACTTGGGTAGTAAAGTTTATGCTAAAATATTAGCGAGAAGAATGCAAGAGAGATCTGAAAGGCTGTTGTGGGAGGCCCAAGGAGGCTTTAGACCTGGAAGAGGGTATATGGATCAGATCTTTTCCCTCCGCATGATCACGGAAAAATTTTTGCCCGTTAACCAAAAAGTTTTCTGTGCTTTTGTGGACTTGGAAAAGGCGTTTGACAGAGTTGTAAGAGCGAAATTATGGGAGATACTACCCCGGTACAATGTGAGCGGACCCTTGCTGCAGGCTGTAAAGTCTCTTTACAGAGATCACTCAGCCTGCGTGCGAGTAGGAGCTGGCATGTCGCCCTGGTTTGACATCCGATCGGGTGTTAAACAAGGTTGTAGCACGTCAGCTTGGTTGTTCAATTTGTATTTGGATAGCTGTCTCCAAGGAGTGAAACAAAGTGACATGGGAGTGATTATAGGTGACCTGAATGTGAATTGCTTGTTGTACGCAGATGATGCAGTACTTATTGCATCATCAGAATCCGAGTTGCAGGCATTGGTCACCACTCTGAAAGAAGGGTGTGAAAATAATGGTCTAAACCTCCATGCTAATAAGACAAAGGTTCTGATTTTTGAAAGAGATGAAGAAAGGACGGAATGCAAAATCAGTGTAAATGGTAAGATTTTAGAACAAGTGAATGAAGTGGTATATTTGGGAAGTATGTTCAGTAGAGATGGAAAATACGAGATGGATGTGGAAAGGCGTATTGCTGCCGGTAACAGGGTTAACGGAGCCTTAGCTGCATTGATGAGACGGCGAAAGGTCGTTTGGCCGTACACAATGCAGTGTTGGTACCGACGCTGGTATACGGCAGCGAAACGTAGCGAATCGTGGGTATTACAGAAGAAGAATGAAAGAAAGATGAATGCCGTGGAGATGCGATCTCTTCGTAGGATATGCGGAGTCCGCTTAGCTGATTGAATCCGCAATGAAGAGATACACAGAGTGGAAGGTATTAGCGAGGACGTCACGGTGAAAATGAAGAAGAACGTGCTCAGCTGGTTTGGGCACGTCGAACGAATGAGTGATGAAAGCATGACAAAAAAGATTTATGATGGAAAAATGAGCGGTAAGAGAGGTAGGGGGAGACCTCGGTTGACCTTCGAAAACACAGTATCAAAGATACTGGAGGAAGGTCACGTAAAAAGCATGAGGACCCCCCGGAGGGCATGTATGAAGAGGTTGATAACAGTGGACGAGGCGAAAGAGGTATGTAATAAGACCGTAGCGTTTGGGGCACCGTTCTCTCGGACTACCCCGCTAGGGATAAAGCGTGAAGCAGTCAGTTAAGTTAAGTTATAAGTTATAACATTAGATTTCGGTAAAAAATATTGCAAAAATTTAAAACGGACATTACGCGCTTTTTGACTGGCAAAGTCATCAATCACATTTTCAAAATCAATAGTGTCGACTAGTTCATGTTCAATTGACATGATAGCGAGATTGTATTTTTCATTTTCATTCTCTTATTTTTCTTGTACATTTCTTGATTCTTGATTGAAAAAAAATTAGAAGAATTGATCGTAGACATTGATGCCCCTTTCCTTTTGATGCCCGGTACGACTGCACCGCTCGCACCCTCCCAGCTACGCCACTGATATGCATATATTAGTAACATATCTCAAAATAAAAAAAATATCTTGAGTATGTGCATGCGCGTAATAAGCTTGTATGGAGAAATGCCTCACTTATCATACATACGATCCTATAATATTTCAAAATTTTACACGTAGTCATATATTATACTGTTCTGTGTAAAAGCTAGAAAACAGTGTAAAAAATTGGTTTACATTGTCTTTAAATATTGCAATGTTTATTTAATATGTCAATTTTGAAGTAGCAATAGAATAGATATTTTAATTTTCTATCAAAAATACAACACCAATAAAGAAATCACTAAACACAAGAGTTATAAATTTAACATAAATTCAATTGAAAATATCTCAAAGTAAGAATTTAAATTTCACATCGGAAAGTACCAACTTTGTTAGTTTAATAGAAGCTGAGATTGTTCCGTAGACGAGACGTTTTCTTTCATAAAGAAAATGTTTCAAGAAAATTCAATATTTTGTGTATGCATAGGCATTCAGAGGCAATCGGTTGAGAGAGGTCCTTTGACTGGCATTATGAGAGTTATTTCTTTAGTTATAGTAGATTGAGCGTATACTAACGTTTAAAATTGTAATAGAGCAGTATTTAATAAGAATATTTTTTTTCTGGTCAGGCCGATCGTGGTGAAGAGGCACAAGCGTTTGACGATGAACGGGACAGGTTGTGTGTTCCATTCCCACTCGAAGAAATGAAATATTTAATATTTTCATTTTGTCACGTTGAAATCCGCCACTCTACAGGCAATGCTTCGAAAATATGTCGGAAATTAGGGAACGGAGTGTCTAACTATTAAGTACCCTGTGCCTACTCTGCTATATGCAGGATACAGCTTGAAGCAGAAATAGAAATTATCTGCAACTTCGCCCGCATGATCTGTGAATGCCATATGACCCATATTATAAGCGACTGAGGTAACTCAGAACGAGAGGAGCGTAGCGTAGCAAGTAGCGTATAGACCATGGTTGCACAGACTTATTAAGACTAAGGGCCACTTGGGCAAATTATGAACTGATGGCAGGACGGCCACCAGAAGTTTCGAACATATTTTTTTTGGTTTTATTCTGGAATAGAATTCAATATTTTTCGAATGTACGAAAGTATTATTTTTGCTGTCGGCGGGCCACCAGTATTCGACCGGCGGGCCGCGGTCTGTGCATCATATAGACTATAACACATTCACAAAAGCAAGTTCCTGAGATTATCGTGTTCAACCAAACAAACTCAATTTTATTATATAAATATAGATATATCGATAATTTATATTTCCATCTGAGTGATAGAATTTTAAATTGACAATGCCTCGAGAATTCGCCGGAACGTGGGCAACGGAAGTGTCTTAATGGGAAAAGAGGGAACTCGGGAACTTATTATTAAGTTCCCGAGTTCCCTCTGCCTACCTTGATACAGCGTGAAGCTAAAAAATGTATTATCGTGGAGCAACTTAGCACATATTCAAAGTCGTGTAAGCCAAACTGGGTTTTGGTTTCTGCTTCAATCAACGTTGTTTGTCCATAAAATTATCATCTCCACGTCACCGCATAGAGACGATGCGATATTGATCCTAGTTAAGCCGTAATTTATCTTAAAATATGGTTGAACGTTCAAATAGATTAAAATACTAAAACACGCTTTTTTAAAAGAATAATTAAAGTCAAACTCGATATGTTTACTAGTAAGCAGTTCAAGGTTCCACCAGCCATCTTCTAATTTCATCAGAACAGCTGATGATACCATAATACTGTATAATCTACATGTAATTGCTAAGTTTCTTGATAATACTACAATTAGAAGTGCGTCTTACTCAAATTCTCAGATTTTACTACATAGTCAAAACTCGATCTAATAAAAGCGTGTTAAAAAAACTTCGAGCAAGTGAAGGTTTGTATAAACTACAATATATATTAACCATAACTTACTAATTAAAATTTAAATTATTACTACTAATTAAAAAATATATTAAAATAATAGATAATATAGTTATATTTAAATATAATTCTTATAATAGTCTTAAGACATCACCTCCACCTTGGCTGATAGTGTGTTACACGGGGTCGTGGGCGGCGGCAGTCATTTACTATCAGTTATCCTTTTTATAGAAAAATAAGATAAAATAAATAAAAGTAAATCAGCTTCACACTGTATCCCGCACATAGCAGGGTAGGCAGAGGGAACCTCGTGTTCCCCACTTTCTGCCGAATTCTGGAGGCATTGCGTGTTGAGTGGCAGAATTTATCGCCGCGCTTTGCTTCGACACCAGAGCGAAATATGGAAATATAAATTTAAGTAAATATTTCATCTCCTCGCGTGGGGATCGAACCCCCAACCAGTCGGTTTTGCAGTCACATTTTGTGCATCTACGCCACGACTGGCCTCAAAGAATTTTTCAATAAGATAAAATGAAAAACAAAATGACATCACTTTAGATATAAAAAAGTAAATATCACATTGTATAATGACCATTTCGACTCGTGGCTGTCAATTATCGTTTAATACGATTTCGCTTTAGCCATTTGGCTTTGGAATTCAAGAAAATATTGTTTTAATGGGTGTTGTTCGTGCCGGAAGCGTTTTTAATAGCCACATATTTTATGTATATACTGCAGTTAAAATGTTTTTTTTTAATTCACGCTGTATCCCGCATATATCAGGACAGGCAGAGGGAACCTAGTTAAGGCACAGATTTCCTCGCTTTCAGTCCAATTTCGGATATATTGCTTGTTCAGCAGCGGAACTCAACGCCGCGCTTTGTCCTGTTACCAGAGCGAAATGAAAATAATGAATTCCCCCAAAGGCTTTAATAAACTGAAGAGAGGTTACTGTCACTAACTTCGTCTCAACTTTTCATATATAAAACAAATATAATATATATTATAATATAATACGTATATATGTACGTACACACAATATACAATTATATATATCTCGAAAATTGGGTTACTTATATGAGTAATATATCAAGACCTAAATTTTATAGGCTTCTAATTTTTAGGCAACATTGTCTGACCTCTATACGTCTGGAACATAATCTATTAAGCTTAATTAATTGTATTATAGTGGTACTATTATATATTGTTTAAGCAATATATTAATTAAATTGTAGAAATTGTTTATATATTTTTTACGTTTCACGCTATGTTCTGCACATGACAAGGCAAAGGGAACTTCGAAACCTAGTCTTAGGATACATTAAGGCACTTTCGTTCTCCACTTTCTCCCGAATTCTTAACGTGTTGCGTGACCGAACTCAAAACCCATAACCGCCGCGTATACAGTCGCACGCTTGTGTCTCTAAGTCGTGACGGACTAAATATAAATGTATGTAATAAAAAAATACTTTCAATGTGTTTGTCAAGTCTTTCTTGGTATTTATCTATTTTTTATATCAGTTTTTAAACCAACATCTCACAAAATACAGCCTACGAACAAGAAGGGAAACACACACACACACAAACATACTACGTGAGCTAAGTACCTGTATATATAAAAGTGCACTTTATTTTATGACCTTGTGTATGTTTATTGCAGTATCTTCTCCTTTATACTATAGTATTTTAACAGAAACTTTCATATTTCTTTTTGTTTGAAACTAACTTCAGATTCGCATTGTAAAAAAATAATTTTGAAAACAAATATTTTTCTATATTTTTATGATAATAATATTTTACAAATCAATCCTTTCATTTTATACCCATTTAATGTGGGTTGTGTAAAAAATTGTACTCCGCCATTTTGTTGCGACGGCCATTTTGTATTAACGACAATATTGATTATATGTCATTTTATTGTCATCAGAACTGAAGTCGTAATCGAAAAATTCAGCCCAATCGGACACTGGGAAGTAGGTGAAATTGAGTTTAGAAAACGTATACATACATTATATATTCTATATTAGTATATTAATCGGCTTCACGCTGTATCCCGCAAATAGTAAGGTAGGCAGGGTAGTGTTAAAACATGCCATACCCCACTTTCCCCCGAATTTTTGATTCTCATTCATTCCTCGAAAAAAATTGAAGAATGATTGAGAAATTGCGAAGTGGCGGAACAAAACGCCGGAGGTTTGCCTTGGTGATAGAGAGAAGAAATGGAAATATTCATAAATAATAAATAATTCCCCAGAGTTAATGTCACACCATTGTGCCCCTGCACCATGACGGCCTCAATATTGGTATATTATGTAGAAATATATTTTGTTTTGGATTTACTAAGATATTATACATTGTTTGTTACACTTTTAGGCTGTTTTTTTAGGTTGCAGGCTTAAATCGATTACATTGAATGCTTCTTCCCCACGGGAACGGAATGTCTTAACACTAGGTTCCCTCTGCCTACCCTGCTGTGTGCAGGATACAGCGTGAAGCTATTATAAGATTTTATTAAAAAAAACAAGGCTATATTATATAGGGATATCGTTAATGTCAATATCGAGTAGCGGAACTTAACACCGCATTTTCTCTCTTAATTACAACGGAGAATTGAAAATAGTTTAGATACGTCCGTAATTTCTACAAATGCCTGAAATTTATTATTCTAGGTTCCGTCTGACTGTCCTATAAAAACAAAATGTGGGACGTGCGTTAAGTAAAAAAAAATGAACTAATATAAAGTGTAATAATGTAGCTGTTTGCGTACAGGCCGTCTAGAACATGCTTAAATCGTCTTGAGTGCGAAAATTTCCTGAGGGAAAATGGTAGTTCAATTTGGAAGATATAGCGGATTTCTGCTTATTTTTTATATATTTATAGCTTTTTTGAGGGAACCTGGGAACACAGTGTAAAGATGCTTTGTCTCCATTAATATACTTCCGTTTGCTACTTTCCATCCATTTCTGGAGGCATTCTGGAGGATAGCGTGTTGAGTGGCGCCAACACTGCGCCTTGCTTAATTTTTTGACTTTTTGTTTATTTATTTAAAAATGAAATCTTTAAAATTAACATGTTAACATATTAAATCAATAAAATTAATAAGTTACCGTATTAGTGTGTTCATTGTGTCTGATGAATGCAGATTGAAATCCTACTTCGAGGTCGTCACGGCGCAGTGGAATAAATAAATGCGGTGGTTGCAAGTTCGATTTCCACGCGTAAGGATGAATGTAACTAAGTTACTTTTATTTCCCCGTTCTGACGTACGCGATGTCTGAAAACAGTTTACGCATATTGAAAAAATAATAATATTAGGTTCGACGCTATTTGCTAATAAAATCAATTAAAAAAATACAACCGAAATATAAATTTGTAATTTGTAGAAATTGGATTGGTTCTATGTTATATAATTTAATATACCTACTGTTGATTCTTTTGAAAATAAATTAAAAGACATATTATGAAATGTCTAAAACTAGAAGCCAGTCGTAGCGCAGGGGCACAAAGTGTGACTGTAACCTACTGGTTATGGGTTCGATCCCGACTTTTTTTTTTAGCTTCACCTGTATCCCGCACACAGCAGGGTAGGCAGAGGGAACCTAGTGTTAAGACACTCCGTTCCCCACTTTCTGCCGAATTCTGGAGGCATTGCGTGTTGAGTGGCAGAACTCAACGCCGCGCTTAACCTCGACACCAGAGCGAAGAAATGGAAATATAAATTTAAGTAAATATTTCATCTCCTCGAGTGGGGATCGAACCCACAACCAGTCGGTTTTACAGTCACACCTCGTGCCGCTGCGCCACGACCGGCCTCTACCCCGACTTGAGGAAATGAAATTTATTTAAAATGTATATTTCCATTTCATCCCTCTGGTGTCGAGGCAAAGGACGACTTTGAGTTCCGCCAATAGACACACGGCGGTGGGGGACGTCGGCGAAAAGTGGGGAACGGAGTGTCTTGGTTCCCACTGCCTATCCTGTTAAGTGCGGTATACAGCGTGAAGCTGAAATATAAAAAAGCTAAAACTGAGGTAAAAAATAATAAAAATTGTAAATATTAAACGTTTTATTGTAATATACGTGTACAAATCTAAAATGAAAGGCATCCTGAATACGTAGACTACTGTCGACTCGGTCCAATATAATATCCTGAATAAGCGCTCCTCGCTAGAGCCTAAGCTTATTGAATTATAGCTGAGAATTTTCTATGGATAGAATAGGAAAGGCTTTCACAATGCCTATCAAATATAATACCTATATGATTTTATTATTACCAGTATTCTTGAGTAAATGTAGTATTTTATTTTGTTATGCCTTATAAGTTAGAACAATTTTATAGAATATTTTTTTATTTTATATACGTAATTGAAGAAAATTTAGTAATAAATTGCATAATTTTATTTTATAAATATTAAAATATAGTTTAAAAATTCCAAGTGCTACAGAATATGGACGGAGCTACAAACTATATGAGATTGTAGTGAATATTAACTTTTAATAAAATTAATTAATAATAATAATATATACAAATACTACACTATATTCAAATTTACTTAAAACTAAAGTTAATATTTATAT
>JAAIXJ010000382.1:0-39975 GCA_013403705.1 Heliconius hermathena
TTATGTAATTATTTGCTGTTTATAATAAATTTATACTTTACTTTGGTTCTTCGCTTATTCGAGTAGTAGATTAGTTAGATTTTCATAAATTTCTTGGTGTGGTGTAAGTTGCGGCCATGCGCGGCATCGGCATAATACTATTTAAGTATTTATTATTTAAGGAAAGAATTGTTGGTTATTTCATCTCGGTTGGATGGTTATCTATACCGTTGTTATACACTTAATAAATTATATAAAGATATTTAATGATATTTAATATAGAAACTTATCATATTTAATGTAGAAAGGTAGTTATTTTAGTTATTTCACAGAAAACGTGTAAAAAGATTTTTCCCGGGTAAATCAGTAAAATCAATCACTGAAAGTCCAATAAAAATCAGTTCAGTTATTGTGGACATTAGCTCGGGGAAATGGAAAGATATAATTTTTTTTATTATATTTGAGTATTATGTAAATAACTACATACATGCACTTGCAAAAACAGCACAACACATTTAATGTTAATTCTTTTATAATAAATATTTATTTTACTTTGATGATATTAATAATATAGCTGGTTTTGTTTAGTTTTTTTAATTAATATTTTAATATGATTACGTTTACTTATATTTTTTTTTCATTTAAATTAGTTAGATATTTTTAAAAACACTTTTATAAATATATCTAATAAGTATTCGTATAATTCAAGCGTGCGAAGCCGCGTCCGGGTCCGCTAGTTATTTAATAAAATGAACTATGAACGAAATTTGTTACAATAGTAACTATATTAAAATTAAAAAGTATTAACTGTATCTGATTTCCATTTGAGGGAATTAATTATTTTATTTCCTTACTCTGTTAACAAGACAAAGCCCGGCGTTAAGCCTCGCCACTCAACATTTAACTACTTTGCTGCTTAATGCGGGATACAGCGTGAAAGAATACACTTTAGATACTACATACAGATAATCAGTATAGATAAAACATATAGATGATGACTGAAATGATGATGACATGAAACTTAGTAGTAATTCAAGAAAGAATTTAAGTATTTTTTTTCCTTTTTAAATTAGCTTCACGCTGTATCCCGCACACAGCAGGGTAGGCAGAGGGAACCTAGTGTTAAGACACTCCGTTCCCCACTTTCTGCCGAATTCTGGAGGCATTGCGTGTTGAGTGGCAGAACTCAACGCCGCGCTTAACCTCGACACCAGAGCGAAGAAATGGAAATATAAATTTAAGTAAATATTTCATCTCCTCGAGTGGGGATCGAACCCACAACCAGTCGGTTTTGCAGTCACACCACGTGCCGCTGCGCCACGACCGGCCTCAACTCCTTTTTAACATAAAAATCCAATAAATTGATAAAACGATGGTTGGCCTTTAGCCAGGATTTTACAGTTTCGTAGCGGCTTCCCTACGAATCCCCTGGATTTTTCATTTTTATATGAACGTTTCACGAACAATTTAACCTAATATCGTGTGGTATTAGCGTAATGCAGTCTAGACGCCGTATATATCGCTAACTGCCTTTGTGTATACGTTTATTGGCCATTGTAGGACTTTTTTTTATCAATTTTCTACATATGACGTCTTGGTAGTATAGTTTGGTTGTTTTCTTTAATCGGCGTTTAGATACGGTGGGATCCGATTTTAAAATCGCATGGGGTACTACAAAGATCTCATTTATGCAATCATAGTAGTAGTGACGCCAGTCGTGCCGCAGGGGCAAACGTGTGACTAAAACGCAACAGGTTTTCATTTTCAGTTCGATTCCCATTTGAGGCAATTAAATATTTAATATGTACATTTCTTCGCTTTGTTGTCGAGGAGAAGCATTGAATTTCGCCACTCAACACGCAATGCCTCCAGAACCCGGCGGAAAGAGGGAGAGGAGTGTCTTAATACTAGACTCTCTGCCTACCCTGCTACAAGCGGGATACACAGTGAAAAAAAAAATGTAGTAATTGTTCAGACGTAATCGTGTTCAGACGCAACTCAATAACCTCTTTTTCCTATGTTCGATCTTATTATGGAGCGTGGAGGCGTCGGTCAGATGCGTTTCGGACATGACACGTTTTGAACGTCGCAGCTACAAGTCTATTAACTGCAACCTCTCTGTAACCTGTAAAATCAACTGGTTGTATGTTCGATCCCCAGTCGAGGAAAGGAAATACTTATTTACATGTATAAAAGTATATATTTTTTTAAAGCTTCACGCTGTATCCCGCATGTAGCCGGATAAGCAGAGGGAACCTGCGAACCTAATGAATACCTCTCCCATTAAGACTTCCTATTTCCAATATCCTCGTTACCTCTTCCTTTTGCCTCCGTTACCAGGGTAAAGAAATGAAAATATTAAATAGTTCATTCCTCCCGAGTGGGAATCGAATCCACAATCGTCGCTTTTATAGTCTCACGCTTGTGCCCCTGCACCACGACGGCCTGACTACTAGATTAAATGTAAAAATTAAAATAAACAGTACAAGTTATCTTATAACATATATTTTTACATTTTTACCGAATACAGCAGTATAAATTTACAAATTTGTGAAACTTTTACGTTTATAACTTTTAAAGTATGATGTTTACTGAGACATTTATTACGTGGTCTCCACGCGTATGTAAGTGTTGTAACTTTCCTTGTTTAGGAGATTCTCTTAAATTTACAGTACTTTTTTGTATAATATGCTCTTCTATTAAAGGCTAGTTTAGTCTAGGTAAATTATGGAAGAAAAATCAATAATTAATATTTCATCGTCATCGTGACTGACTCGACGCGACGGTCATGGGTTTGAACCCCGCTCGGAAAATTTAGTTATTTTCATTTCTCTATTTTGGCAAAACAAAGCTCATCGTCGTCATTAAATTCCGCCATTCTACCTTCGAGTTATCGAAGCATTGTATGTTGAGTGGCGGAACTGAACGCCGCACTGTGCCTCGCCAGAGAGGAGAATTTATAATATTAAACAATTCGAATAAGTCTCGAACTCACAACCGTCGCGTTTTTATAGTCACACGCTTGTGCCCTTGCGCCTGGCCGCCGATTCCTGTATATATAATATAACCAGTTTTTTTTTTTCAGCTTGACGCTGTATCTTGCATGCCACATTGCGCCTAGTATTAATAAACTCCCCACTTTTCGTCGAATTCTGGAGGTAGGGGGTGTTGTGTGGCGGAACTTGACGTCCTGTTTTGCCTCGACACCAGAACGAAGAAGTGAAAATATTAAATATTTCATTTCCTCGAGTAAGAATAGAACCCACAACCTGTCTCGTTCACAGTCACACGCTTGTGCCCTTGCGCCACGACTGGACTCAATATATAACCATATTAACATATAATGAAATAAAATTATAAATAACCACATCACAAAATAACCGAAAACCAAAAAACAATTTTCAATTATGTTAGCGGCCACATCATTGAAAATTAGGAGGGTTCGGTTTCATACATTAGTAATAATGTCCATAATATCATCCGCGAGGATAAAATGGTTATTCGATAACCAAATTTCGTTACAGTTAACTGTATTTTATGCTAACACGGCTGACCTTTATATGGACTACTTTATGTTTCATATACAGTGTGTAGTTTGGCAGTTAGTGTGTGTATGAATTGATGTTATTTTGGAGGTTTATGTCCTATATAATAAAAATAAAATAAATCAGATTCACGCTGTATCCCGTATACGGCAGGGTAAGCAGAGGGAACCTAGTATTAAGACACTCCTTTCCCCATTTTCCGCCGAGCTCAGCAGGAATTGCGTGTTGATTAGCGGAACTCAACGCCGCGCTTTGCCTCGACACCAGAGCGTAGAAATGAAAATAAATATTTCATTTCCTCGAGTGGGGATCGAACCAACAGCCAGTCGATTTTACAGTCACACTTTCTCCCTCTGCGCGACGACTGGCCCCAATCCCATATATTGTCATATTTTTACCGACTAGTAGGGGGAGGGGGTCCTTTTGGAAAAAATATTCTATTTTCGTTAATTTTATGTTTGTCCATCGATTTATCCTTCATTTAAAGACGGACTTCAATTTTTTTTTGAATTCGGTGCCAGCGCGCTGCGCTTTGCCTCGTCACTAGAGCGAAGAAATGGAAGTATAAATTTAAGTAAATATTTCATCTCCTCGAATGGGGATCCAACCCACAACCAGTCGGTTTTACAGTCACACTGTGCCCCTGCGCCACGATTGGCCTCTGACCTTGGCGCCTTTAAATATAATACCTTTAATATAAAAAATATCAAAAGCTATTGCTATTGTCTTATCAAACACATTTTAATTTAAATGTGTATAATAAATATATCACCCAGCTTTTACTCCCCGCTAAATGCGGAAGATACCTGAAGATAAGAAAATGTTTTGTTTCCTCGAGCTATTTGAGCACCACAACAGCCTCATTAACCGTTAAATAACGCAATAATTCTAAGTAGAAAATAAATAAGAGGCCAGTCATGGCGCAGGGGCTTATAGATGATAAGCGCGACAGGTTGTGAGTTCGATTCTCACTCGAGGAGTTGAAATATTTAATGTTTTATTTATTCGCTCGGGTAAAAGCGGCCTAGAGTTCCTTAATGAAAATGAAGTGTATTAACACTAGGTTCCCAGGTTTTCTCTGGTTACCCTATTATGTGCAGGATACAACGATAAGCAAAACCAAAAATAATCGTACGCGATGATTGTAGATTCGAATCCATTCGGATGAAAGCCGCTAATGTAAAATGTCCCGAAATTTGGCGGAGAATAAAAGCCTTAGTATATTAACAGTGGATTCTCTGCCAGCCACCTAAAAGCCAGCTTTATCTACAACTTAATTTATTTGTACTACAATTTTGTGTAAAATTTTAAGCCAGATTTGGAAGATAAAAGTTTTATGCATACCATAAAAGCCTTTTAGGGAAGATTTTTTATTAATAGCCATTTTTAACTACGCTCTCAAAGTAAAATATTTTATCTGTATTGGTTGATGGATCAGTCAATCAAGAGATTGACTTTTATTATATATATAAAGGTTTTAGATAATACTTTAATACAACGCCACGCTTTGCCTCGACACCGGCGCGAATAAGTGAAAATATTAAATATTTAGTTAATATCCTCGGTGGGATTCGAAGTCACAGCCTATCGTGTTTACAGTCACATGTTTGTACCAATTACCTACAATTGGCCTCTTAAATTAAATTTTAAAATGTTACTCTCAGAGAGAATAACTGTTATTCTCTTCATGCCGCGTAACAATGTAGGGAAGGAAAACATCTAGTGTTAAGACACTCCGTTCTTTCCACTTTCTATGCGAGATATTGTGCGTTGATTGACAGAACGATAATTATATCAAAGCGATGAAATGAAGATAAATCCTTTTTAGGATCAAACTCACTACTATTATAGTTTAACTCTATCCCACTTCTCCACGGTGCTCTCTAAAATAATTTGATTATAGTATAAACTAGTGACTCGCTCGCAGCTTTCTCTTTTTACTTCACAATTATTTTCTTTCTCATATAAATTATTTCGCTGTTCTAATAACTTTATCATTTTAAGACAGTGTCCAAAGATAGCTAAAATTTTTATTAATTCTATAAACCACTTATTTTGCAGCAATATTATCCCATACAATTTTATATATTGACATAACCTTTTTAAGTATGGACCAATTAAAATAAAACAAATTCTAAATGTTAAGGAAAGTTTGCTGAAATATAACAGTTAAAATATGGACATCTTATTATTGGTTAAGCCGTTTCGAAGATTAGGGTAAACAAACGTACAGACAAACAGGCAAAAATTAAAAACAAAAATGTTTTGTGTTTTATTATATTGATGAACGGCCCCAATAATAAAACAGATTTTCCCATATATCTTCCATATTTATATGTACGGACAGCGATGAGTTACAGTTTTATGATATGTATATATAAATTTAATAAGATTTTGTGTGTATTTTGTAATAAGATTTCTTCGTGCTCCCTAGCGCAGTTGGAATGTACTCGTAGGTGATATTTTTAATTATAGAATTCTTGAATTATTAAATTCTTTTCTTACAAGAAAATTCTACGTATAATGTAAATATTATGTAAATAGAATTTTTTATTTGTCTTTTAATTAAATACTACGTCTCCTGTAGTAGATTTTTTATTATATTATTAGTAAGTAGTACTTTATATTACATAAATACTTGAAAAATCTCATAAAATCGATTCGTCTTCTCGATGTTACATCCCTATTAAATATAAATAATCTGTCCCACTTGTCAATGCCACTTTGTAGAGCTTATCCAGTTTTGACAGGGGTTTGACGTTTAGAAATTTTAAGCCTTGCTATATAAAGGACAGACTAAAAAGATTAACCTTTAGTGTTTCTTTTTATATGTATACTAAAATATTTATGTTTGGACTCACATTTCGATTTTATATCGAGGGTTAAATTTGTTAAGCGTAATAGTAAAAGACTATTGATACTTATGTAGATATTATGTTTATAGTAAAGTGGAGTGTCTTAACACTAAGTTCCCTCTGCCTGCCCTGCTGTTTGCGGGATATAGCGTGAAGATTTAAATTTATATAAAAATGGTATGATTTATCATTACTGGGTTTCTGTCTATCCATCACTAAAAATCATAAAATTATAGTTGAGAGTCATCTTGTTATATGTTGAACTTTTATAGTGGATTTTATTCTTGTTAAAAATGTTACCAATTTATTTTCTAATACCTTAGCCGTGGCTGTATAGGTACCTTTCTAGCACCAGTTTAGGTACTAATTAGAAACTTTTTTTTTAATAATGTCAAATATTAAAAACCCGCTTATTAACTTGAAAAAGAAAAAAGAATAAAATATTTTTTCAACAAATCTATTAAAGATAAGTCTAGTAAAATGGTTAATGCTAATTCACATTAAGAAAATGGTCTTGGAATTATTTTTGAACATTTTTAAAGTGTTATTCGGATACACTTAAGATAGAAAAATATTTATTAAGAAAACCTATAAAAAGGAACTTTGAACGTAGCGGGATTTGATATGATTTAATTTCCGAAATAGGGGCGGGTTCAAATCCCGCTCACATTTTTATCTTTTCTTAATAATATTTGGTCTTGGAATTGTCATACTTTTCCCTGATACCTTTTGTTGAATGGCTATTGTATATTGAAAATTACAACCAGTCCATACTGGTGATTGCAGAAAAAAAATAAACAAATCAAAAAGCACAGAAATACACTTTCTCTCGTATATAAAAAAGAACGCAATCGTTTCGAAGCGAACAATGATTTTTTTCAAAACCGAGCGAATCGATCGACCTACTTTAAAGTGGACCGAATTGAAGTCGCACAGAGAAGAAGATAGCTGGATTAAATATGACACGGTCTGTGTGATACGTCTTGTCTCTTGGAAAATGTTTACTTGGAAACGAATTGTGGAGATATTACGGAAATTAAGAAATCGTTGGCGGTAGTTTGATATAATAATTATATCAACTGACAGATGAATGCCACCTCAGTCTACCCGTGACCACGGACTACTGCATAGTGTTCGAAACGTCGGGTTTCCAAAAATGTATAAAAATACTAAATATACGCGATTAATCCGGTTAAAATAGTTTCATTTAGAATTGTGGAATTGTTTTAAAAGATTTTAGAAAAAAAATGCTTATTTTTCGGCTTCACGCTGAATCCCGCATGAAGCACGGTAGGCAGAATGAGCCTGGAAAGCCTAGAATCTGTAGGTATTGCGTGTTGCATCTGTAGGTGTTGTTCAACGTTGCGCGTTCCCTCTACGCCAGATAGAAGAAGTGAAAGTATTATATTAAAATATTTCATTTTCACCAGTGGGAATCGAACCCACAACCGCGCTTACAAGAATTTGAATGTAGCGGGATAGGAAAAGATTTGATGATTTGAATTAATTTAATTATTAAATTTATTTTGAGACATCATAAACACAACACATATATCGAAATCATTTATTATAAATGAGGCCAGTCGTGGCGCAGCGGCACGAAGCGTGACTGTAAAACCGACTGGTTGTGGGTTCGATCCCCACTCGAGGAGATGAAATATTTACTTAAATTTATATTTCCATTTCTTCGCTCTGGTGTCGAGGTTAAGCGCGGCGTTGAGTTCTGCCACTCAACACGCAATGCCTCCAGAATTCGGCAGAAAGTGGGGAACGGAGTATCTTAACACTAGGTTCCCTCTGCCTACCCTGCTGTGTGCGGGATACAGCGTGAAGCTAATTTTATGATTTATTTATTGTAAATATCCAAATCTTGATCGCACTCAACAATTAAATTATGTTCTACAAAAGATCGTTTACTTTATGACACAATAAAACCTAAAAGATTGAAGTGGCGAAACCGAGATGGGCAGTTATGGCTGGCTAATAAAAAATTTAACGCAGAAAGGATCAAATTAGACCTTTGGTACCGAAAAAGGGTCGAAAGGGTCGAAAAGCAGGGGTTAGATTCAGATATTAGACCCCTTAATGCACTTTTAATAAACTTTTATACAGTCGCGGCGTAATGTATGGAAGTTTTTGTTTAGATGTTCTTGTGAGATATTACATTTTTGTTTTCGAGCTTTAGGGATTTTACTATGGGCTTATATGGTTTATAAGTTGTTGATGTTATAAATAAAGGTTTTATAAGGATGATATAGGGCGAGGCGAACAGTAGCAGTGAATTAATGCTAACGCGATGGTCGTGGGTTCGATAGGTAAATAAGTTGCTTTTATTTGCTGTAAATGCGCATTGCTATATTAGAAACGATGACCTTCATAGGGACCTTAACATAGAATTAGTTAGTTTAATTAAGGGATCTCTTTAGCCAACATAATGGCTCGATCTATACAAAAGTAGTTTTATATATATAGTATGCCAAATCCAAAAAAAATATAAACCTAAAATAAAAGACAACAGCGTTGAGTTCCGCCTATCAACAAGCAATGCCCCCAGAATTTAGCGGAAAATAAGGAACGGAGTTTCTTAACATAAGGTTTACCCCGACGTGTGCGGGATAGTGCGTGAAGCTGATTGAGCGTGAGGAGCCACGGGAAATCGCTAATATATTATGTTCAAAAGTCACATTATGTGGTAACTTTTTTACGTACTTCCGACATCTTCATATGTAATCCAATATGATGTTAATCTTGAAAATGGCCCTTAGGTGTGTTTGTGGTTACCGGAAAATGGAAATCTGAGTAAAGGTTATTCGCGTTAGAACTTTTCGGGTAAAGTGAAGATGACACTTTTCTTTGTATATGTTTTGAGGTCTTATGATATATTTTTATTACATTGTCAACTTAAAAAATAATATATTTTTTTACAAGTTTAAGTTTATTTTAATTTTAATATATATTAAATAATATTAGGGTATTGATGGCAGGATGTGGCGACATTTTCTGTAAGGTTGCAAAATCTAACCCCGTTTTTTTTTCTATTAGGAAATTTACAAAAAAAAACCAAGAAAAAATTATATTCATTTCTCTAAATATAAAAACCGAATCCCATATTGTGTATATGCAATCTATATATACCTAAAATGTTAAGGTAAACAATATTATTTATTTTGTACCTTGCCTAGGTTCTATCCTAGGTAAAAAGCTGGAAACAGAGTGTCTAAACACTAGGTTCCCATGTTACCACTGCCTATCCTGTTATGTATCGGGAACGTGAAGCATGAAGTTAAACAAAACAATTTTAAACTACAGAACACAGGCATTGTATACTGTATAGGAAATAATATCGACTTTTAAGTGTGGGAAACATTATATGAAATCATTCTTCATGAAATAAATTTTATTTTTAAAAGTGAGAGATCATGATGATGATTTTCAACGAGTGCAATAAAATCAAATAAATTAAATCAGCTCCACGCTGTACACTATACAAACAATGAGTCATCGCGACACACGTGGATCATAAATAGGACATCAAGTGCTAAGTATACTCCATAAAAATGACACACAGAACAGTAGACAGAGGGAACCTAGTATTAAGACACTCCGTTCTCCACTTTCTGCTGAATAATGGAGGCATTGTGTGTTGAGTGGTAGAACTCAACACCGCGCTTTGCCTCGACACTATAATGAAGAAATGAAAATATAAAATAAAATAAATATTTTATTTTCTCGTGTGGGGACCAAACCTATTATACCTTATTTACCTTACACTTTAAAATATATATTTGATTTATAATCTTTTTTATATAGAATTGTGCCAAGTTAAACAGATAGTTAGATTCGTTTTAGATCCATTTCTCTTTTATTTGGGTATATCATTAATTTGAATTTATGTATGGTTCCTTGAATAAGGTCAGTTTTTACTTGGTTTAGTAGTAAAATATATTTCTTATCAAAATTATTCATCTATACATAACCGGAGGAGCGTAAATCGAGTATCATTTCCCAAACTATTTACATATGAAATCAAGCTATAGCTTTTCAAAGTCTGTACATATGTATATAATTATGTGTATAGTATTATTTTAAGGTAATAGTTATTTTTAATTCTTATAGAATTGCTTGATAGCAGAGTAGGCAAAGAGAACCTAGTATTAAGACACTTCGTTTTGTCTTTGCCACAACACTTGTGTGACACTTCGACACGCACTATAGGTCGGCGGTACTTAACGTCGCACTTTGGCTATATGTCAAATAAAATTTTATTTTTTTAGTTTGACGCTGTGTCCCGCACATAACAGGGTAGGCAGAAGGAACATGGGAACCCAGTGTTAAGACACTCGTTTCCCATTCAGATAATTCCGTTTCCGACTGTTCGCCAAATTCTGGAGGCATTGCATGTTGAGTGGCTGCGCCATGACTGACCTCAGGTAAAATTCTCAATAATTATTTATACATTTAACTGAGTTAAACCTCTTTCGGGCTGATATCTTTATATACAAAAGCTAAATATTAACTTGGAGTAACTTCACTATATTATTACGAAGAACGGGTAAACTTTCAGTAAATATGACATTAATGGGACCAACCGCTTTAAATTTTGCCTACGCCGGATTTCGTTGTACAGACTGTATGTGCATATTTTTTTTCGTTTGTTGGTTATAGTCCTAAAATTTTGAATAATGTTTGGGGTACAATTCCCACATGGGGAATGTTATATATTTTTTATATTTTCATTTTCTTTATCTGGTAACAAGACAAAGCGCGGTGTTGATTTCCGCAAATCCACACGCTATGCCTCGTGCATTCGGAGGAAACATCACTGCCAAATATAAGAGAATGAGGAGAACGTTCTATTCCTACCGGAAAATAAAAAAAAACGATTTCTCTATTCGGCTGACAAAATATTAATTCTTGGAGCACTGATGGAGCTAGCACAAATGACCTATAAAACATTTTTATGGAGTATACTTAGCACTTGATGTCCTGTTTATGATCCACGTGTGTCGCGATGACTCATTGTTTGTATAGAGTATTATAATATTAAATCAGTAAATAGAATGAAGGAAGATGATGAGAACGGAGAGTCTCAACACTGATTTCTCTCTGGCTACCCAGGGTATATGGGTGATGTGTAAATATGTTGCGACCGTGTGTTGACCGTGTATGATAGTATTAGATTTGATTTTTGCTCGAAGAATACCTAGCTTTATGTTGTATCCAGCAAATAGCAGGGTAGGCAGAGGGATTCTAGTGCTGAATTACATTCCCCCCCAATTTTCACGAAATTGCATGTTGAGCGGTGGAACTCAAAAAGGCGTTTTATCTTGTTGCCAAAGCGAGGAAATGAGAACAATTTGTTTCCTCGAGTGGGAATTGAACCCACCTCGATAGAACTTAGGTTCACCACAGCTTTTACATACAGATTCTGTGGTGCTACGCTATATAGGCCTCTCTGAATTAGCTTTCTTGTTGAAATTATATTTTTTTTGTTTAATTATTCCATTTCATTGGTCATTATCTCTCTCTAAACTTTTAATATTTGGGTTTAATTTTTTTTCCAAAAAGCTATGGATATAGTTTACTAACGAACTAAATAAAATAACATAATCAACTTGATGTCTATTCAATTTGTTACAGGACTTGAATCTATCTAAAATTAAATGATAACGATCAGTTAAATTATTGTCTACGTAACTTCATCTAAACTTAAGCTTTTTCGCTAAAACAAATCAAATAATTGACCAGTCGTGACGCAGGGGCACAAAGTGTGACTGTGAACGCGACAGGCTATGGGTCCGATTCCCACTCGAGAAAATGGAATATTTAATATTTCCATTTTCTTCGCCCTGGTGTCGAGGCAAAGCGCGGTGTTGACTTCCACCAGTCAATATGCAGTGCCTTCAGAATTTGGCCGAAAATGACGAATGGCGTGTCTTAAGACTAGGTTTCCTCGGTGTATTGGATACAATGTGACGCTAAAAAAATCCTATTAATATTATAAATGTGAAAATTTGTGTAGATGGAAATTTGTTCCTCTCTCACGTGAAAACTACTGAACGGATGAAACTACAAGAATTTTGCTTACGACAAATTGGCTGCAGCTGCTGCTTCATGTAAAGCACTTTGTATAATTAAGTTTTAATATTACAAGCGGGCGAAGCCGCGTTTGGGTAGGTAGTATTTATTTTTTTTTTCATTTTTAAAGTGTTACTCCACACTTAGAAAAGAAAAATACTTATTTAGAAAACGTATAAAAGTTTGAACGTAGCGGGACTGAAATCCGTGCCTTCTGGAAACCGACCAGGCGCTCTGACCACTAAGCCATATATTACACGAGGCGCGGGTTCGAGTCCCGCTGCGCTCAAATTTTTATACGTTTTCTAAATAAGTATTTTTAGTATTGAAATAATTTGCGTGTTCACCTATCACCATTAGGGACCAATAAGACACGCATTATAGTGGAACCGAAAATGTTTCACTTTGATTAGACTAATGGAATCCATTTTATAAAAGTCATTTTTGCGAATTGTGCAATATAGTAATGTAATATAATGAAGCGGCAGTGGTGTAGTTGAAAAATATATTTCACAAGATGGTTGTAGGTTTAATCTAAATAAATATAATATATTTGTAGGCAGTCTAATATATTTCTAGTCAGTCAGTATCCCATTTGGATACTGACTGGCTAGAAATATATTAACAAATTTGTTGTTCATTCAGAAATATACTAAATGCGATTCGATTGTTTTTGAAATATATCAATTTATAGACTATTTAATAGATTTACAAGAAAATAATTACCAATGGAAGAGCTCGAAGTACCCCAGTTTCTGTTATCCAAAGTAAGAAGAAGGAGTAGGTCCTATGTCTTTGACGTTGATACGATGACATTTTTTTATCTTCACATCGTTTCCCGAACTTGGGAACCTAGTATTGAGATACACTATTCCCACTTAATACTTTCGTATCTCACTTTCTGCCAAATTCTGGAGGCGGACCCCAAAATATTGAAAATAATAAATATTTCATTTCCTTGAATGGAAATCGAACTCACAATCTATCGCGTTTACTTTCGCAGGGGCGTCCCTGCCCAACGTTTGGCCTATTTTAAACTTTTAACTAATTAATTTTAGTTTGAAACTTTTCTTACAAGTTACTTAAGTAAATGGATTCTGTCGTAGTGAGTTTTCGATTTGAAACATTTTTAATTTTAACGAACCTTTTATTTGCAAGAGGCTTGGCACTTCTCCTTGCAAATTTTATGTTTGAATTTCAATTCAAAAAGTTTCGATATTTTTCTTTTTATTTTACCTCACACGGAACGCTTATAAGATCATTTTGTTGTCTGTTTGTCCGTCTGTCTCTGTTGAAACAATACCATTTATCTCGAGATCACGTAGATATATTAATTTCAAATTAAAATGTAATAGTCAGGTACAAAAATCATATATTATAAATATAAAATCAAACACTATGGATACAAACAAAAAAATAGAAATCATGAAGATCTATTAGATCTGTAGATATTCCTTACCTATCACAAAATTCTTTATATCTAGAGATATAATATAGTATCATCCTTTTCACGAGTATATAAAATAATAAATTGTACGACTTTCATAATTTGGAATTATTTGTAAATATCTCTTTAATTTAGTTAATAACCCAATTGGGCCCCCAACTTAAACTAAGAATATCTTTACTTACTGGAAGAAAATCAATAATATTAGAAACCTTACAAGAAAATAATTTAATTTTCCATTTCAATCTTTCATTCATTTTACATTTAATGGAAGTTCGCCCAGAAATTTATTCAGCCAAGCGTAGAGGAGATGCATTCATCTTAGAAACGATTTTCATTATCATCGGTCAGCTGCACTGTGGCTTCCTATAGACGCTGAATATTTAAAGATCTAATATTTGAATGTATTGTTCAATATATATATTTATTGCTGTATGATCCTGGCCTAGAATAGGATCATCCTGGTACTGGTGGTGTCGTGAGAGGCGACTAAAGCGCGTGTGGTAGAGTCACGTAGCCAGCAATAGCAACACGCATGGGCAGACTCGACCGGATGTTTACCACCCCCGGCATTTAAAACCGGCGTGAAGTAGTGGCTTTATGCCATTGCGTTTCGCATCAGGTAATGCCGGGCTCCGGTGCCCAATCCACCTTGTCGGCCGGCAACGCTCCTGTACCTCCTCTGGTGTTCCAAGGGGTCGTGGGCGGCGGTGATCACTTATCATCAGGTGACCGGCACGCTCGTTTGCCTTGTCCTTTTCCATAAACAAAAAAAAAATCTTTTACAAGGAAAAATGTGATAAACTTTAACTTATTAAAAAAAACCTGTTTCTCTTTTTTAGCTTTACAGTATACAGCAGGGTAGGCGGTTTGAACCTAGTGTTAAAACACTCCGATCACCACTATGCGCCGAATTTATGAGGCATCACGTGTGTTGGCGCAATGGCACAAGTGTGTGACTGTCAACGCGACGGTTGTGGGTGCGATTCCCACTCAGGGAAATGAATTATTATGTATTAATATTTTTCTTTCTTCACTCTGGTAACAAGGCAAAGCGTGAATGTGGAAAACGGAGTGTTTAAACACTAGGTTTCAACTTCCTACCTTGATATATGCGGAATACAGCGTAAAGCTAAAATTAAATGTAGGTATCATACAATTTGTCCTTGATATAGCAATATGTTCGTAGCTAAATACTTAAATACTTAATTGAAAATTGAAACCGGGAAACTAAATAAAGTTTGCTTTATATACTGCCAATGACAGGAAAGTAATTGGGTTTGAATAAATAAGTTTTTGTGAACGACTGAGGCAGTTAATATTCATCATAACCAAAAGTCCTTGAAATATTGTGTTTTAAGAAAAATATATATAATATACGAAATCAAATTGATTCAAATATTAAATATGAAATAAAAGACCTCGTAGCGTAGTGGCGTGGAGTCTGATTATAAAAGCGGCGGCGGAAGGTTGTGGGTTCGATTACAGCCCGGGCATCTCCGGTCTGGTAAGAAAATGAAGCACGGTGTTGAGTTCCACCACTCAAAATGCAATGTTTTGAAAAAAGAGTGGATAATGAGGAAAGCTTTATATAATAAAAAATATGTTATATTTTATGCAACTTTTTTCGACCAAATTTTGTATAAAAGATCACAGGACTATGCTCTTAAGCTATAGTCTAACCTTATAATGCCCCAATAAACTTTAATTTATGAAAGGTTATATAGTGACCCATCTTTATTAGTTGAATTTTACATAATACGGAATTGTATAGATATTTATATAAAAGGATATCCTTTTATAAAAGGAGGGAAGGATAGCACAATGGGCGTCTTAGAGTAATGTTGTATGGATCGTCATTCAGACGAATCAATATTTCTAACACTGGTTAGACTAAGCATCACGTCATATCCTGCACGTAGCAGGATAAATAGATGGAACCTGGGAACCTGATGTTAGGCTATCGGTCCCTTACTTTATAAACGTTGAGTTACGAATACCTTTTGAATAAAAAAACTATAAAAATCCGACTACATAATAAACGGAAGACAAAAAGATAAACCAATAGTTTAAAATTTGGTAATAGATATTGAAAATAAAAAATCTTGGGAAGATTTAGTTGTTTGAAAAATGGGCTGACATACATACATAGGCTGATAAACACATAACCATCTTTTGCGTCCGTAGTCAGGTATAAATAGGCAACAAAATTAGTGTAGGCGGCTAACATCGTAGTAGATCAAATTGAGTGTCTAAATGTTTGTTTTGACATTGAAAAGCGATTGTTTATCTAATATATACTGTTTCTTAGTAATTATTTTTTGATTGATTGATTCTCTGTTGATTTTAGGTTTCTTTTTAAATGTTACTACCGTCTGTAGTAAATTTATTTTCTTAATTTTTTTTTTGTTTCACGCTGGTTAGGCACGGGGGAACCTGGGAACCTAATGCTGATACACTCCCTTCCCATTAAGATTTCTCTAGGAATTGAGTGTTGAGTAACGGAACTCAACGGCCAGTATTGCCTCGTTACCAGAATATAAATATTAAATATCCCATTTCTCCGAGTGGGAAACGATCCACGACTAGTCATGGTGCAGGGGCACAACTTACTGACTGTAACCCCGACTGGTTGTGGGTTCGATCTCCAATCGAGATAATAAAATATTTATTTAAATTTATAAATTAATTTCGTCACTCTGGTGTGGAGGCAAAGGGCGGCGTTGAGCGGCGTTTATTTTACCGTACATACTGTACAAATTCGTACTCGCTCTTCTTAAGAGTTAGTCCACACCAATCAATTGGTCAAAATTACAAAATTCACACAAAATTTAAGTATATTTCCTATTCTATTACTTTAACACGACTCGTCTATTGAACTCTAATCTATTTGCCCATACAATGAGAACGTCTAACAACATTACTATTCTATTTTCCGCCGTGTGACATGAATAAAGTATTGAGCGGATATTGAAAGATCTCCTAGTAATGTTGTGAATTATTTGATATATATAGACTTTTTTCAGGAGAGGTTTAGCTAGTAGTAGTAGGTATAACTAGTAGTAGTTTTATGTGTATTTTAAGTCTTGAGGTGGCGGCGTTGAGTTACGTTATTTAACACGCAATATCTCTCAAAATTAGATTCTCTCTGCCTTCCCTGCTCTGTAAGAGAGGATTACTTTTTTGTTTTATACACAGTTATTTAGGAAACGTAAAAGTGTTATTCCACACTTAGGAAAGAAAAATACTTATTTATTAAACCTTTAAAATTTTGAACGTAGCGGGACTCGACGGAACCTACGGCTTAGTGGTCAGAGCACCATCGGTTTTCAACAGGCGCGGGTTCGAGTCCCGCTACGTTCAAATTGTTATACGTTTTCTAAATAAGTAACGTATAATAATTTTCTAAGTAGGATTTTTTTTCCCGAGTGTGAAATTCAACACTTTGAAAGTGTTACAATTAGTTGTTTTATATAAATGGCGATCACCTTAAATTTTACCACATGAAAATATAATTGTTTATTGAATAGAAAATAGATAAAAATACAAGAATTTCCTAAAATCAACTAAAATATTAATTATTAAACGCGACTATGATTTACCTGATATCAAAATTCAATCAAAATCGATTCAGCAGTTCAACGACGAAAAAACATCGATTCGATAGATAAATTTATTCCAATATTCATAATATCAGTAAAATTATTTGAGCTTTCAACATTCATATACTCTAAACGAGCTTTCGTCTAAAACAGTATGTTTACGTTCAATCACGAGGCTCGAAGTGAGTAAGCGGTTTTTATAAACAGTGCAATGAACTCAGGAACAATGGACTCTATTGATAGATTTTTTTTTATTTTTGCTTTTTTACACATTTGGCGTAGTGGCGTAGTAGCACAAGCGTGTGATAGCGCGACGGTTGTGGGTTAGATCTCTACTCGGGAAAGGAATTGTTAATTATTAATACTCTGAGGCCAGTCGTGGCGCAGGGGCACAATGTTCTCCGCCACACAAGAGAAGAATTCGGCGAAAAGTGGGGAACAGAGTGCATTAACATTAGGTTCCCTGATGTGTGCGGGATACAGCGTGTAGTTTAATTTCAATTTGGTTTAATATTTTCATTAATTCGTTCAGGTACCGAGGCAAAAAACGGAGTGTTGAGTTACGCCACTCAACACGCAATGCCTCGAAATTTTGACGGAAAGTGGCGAACGGAGCGGGATATAGCGGGATATCTTAAACCGGATTAATCACGTATATTTAGTCTTATACATTTTTGGAAAACCCGACGTTTCGAAGTCACGGATATAAAGCCCGATTTCCACCGCGAAAGAAAAATGAGCAGGAAATGCTTAGGCGGAACGGATTCCATGTAAAAAAATAGGATTAAAACCTCTTACATTACAACCTATTTCGATTCGAGCATTCGATACGGCAGTCATTTTTTCAAAGATATTCTATACAGTCGATAAACAGCAAATAATACAAATGTTTTTATATTTTTTTATATAAAAATATAAATTGCAATACATAGAGTGTTGTACCATACATCTAATTCAATACACACGTAGCGCGGTTGTGATAAATTGATAAATCTAATAATGTACTGGAGACATTGGCCGGCGGCGTAATTAGATTGTAGTATCTACGGATATAGCTCTTCTTTGTGACACCTCTGTGCTTATCGAATAAAGAAATTATTTATATTATATACTGTCGAATAGAGAGAAGAGGCCGTAACGACGCAGCGAGACAGCGTATTACTGTAAACACGATCCTTGTGGTTTCGATTCCCACTTGGTGCAATGATTATGTTGTATGTAGCCCACTGAGTTGATTGTTTCCATTCAACACGCAATATCTTGAAATTTCGGCGGAAAGCGGGGAACGTAGTGTCTTGATTGTAGGTCCCTGCCCTAAGGACCTAGAATCAAGACACTACGTTGCGGGAAAAGCGTGAAGCGTGTGATACATATCTCATCAAATATATAGGTGAAAAAGAGCAAAGTTAAATAAATGTTAAGTAGTTCGGTGTTCTCGACTTATCCGAAAAAAGAATAGCAGATCTATATAAGTTTTAAATTCACTATCGATAAAATTTAAACTTTATATTTGACTTGGCTTTTTTAACCACTAGGCGCCAACCAAATACGAAGCTAATACTAACTAAAGCTCAAAAGCAAAGGAAAAAAAAACAGCTTCACGCTGTATCCCGCACACAGCAGGGTAGGCAGAGGAAACATAGTGTTAAGACACATCGTTCCCCACTTTCTGCCGAATTCTCATTGCGTGTTGAGTGGCAGAACTCAATGCCGCGCTTAGACTCGACACCAGAGCGAAAAAAATGGAAATATAAATTTAAATAAATATTTTATATTCTCGAGTGGGGATTGAACCCACAACCAGTCGATTTTACAGTCACACTTCGTGCGACTGCGCCACGACTGGCCTCAAAGAAAGGAAATTAAAACTATTCATTTTCCCAAGTGGAATTCGAACCCAGAACCATCCGTTAATATTATAAAAATAAATATTCGCAACAGAAATTCCATTTAATTTAAAGTTTTATACGAATGATCAACCATTATGATTTACATTTTACGTTGAAACATGGCGTGTTTTTTCTTTATTTAAAGTCAATGCCACCAATTCTTTGAATATGTTTTGCACCAAAGTGTTGATATTTATTTTAATTAACTGATAATAAATAAACAATAACAACATAAATAAATGATAACAACTGTAGAAGAATCAAAATAACTTGATGTGAACGTATGGCTTAGTGGTTGGAGCGCTTGGTAGATTTCTAAAAGGCGCGAGTTCAAGTCCCGCTACGTTCAAATTTGTACGTCTTTTAAAAATCATTTTTCTCTTCATAGTGTGTGTGAGTGTAAAGATAACAGCTTATAGGTTCGATTCTTACTCTAGAAAACAAAATATCATATTTAATATTTTAATTATTTATTTAAATGTATATTTCCATTTCTTCCCTCTGGTGTGGAGCAAAGCGCAGTGTTGAGTTCCCCACTCAACAGGCAATGCTTCCAGAAATCGGCAGAAAGTGAGGAACGGCGTGTCTTAACACTAGGTTCCCTCTGGCTACCCAACTGTGTGCGGGGTACAGTTTGAAGCTGATTTGATTTACTATTTTTATTTCCTTGCTCTGGTAACGTAACGACGTGATGACGGCAAAGAGTAGCGTGTTGAGAAACGGGACTCATCCCGTTTCTCAACACGCAATGGCTTCAGAGTTCGGCGGAAAATGGGAAATGGTATTGTCTTATTTTGAACGGAGTATTTTAACACTAGGTTCTCAGGTCTCCTCTCCCTATTATGTGCAGTATGCGAGTACAGCATGACGCTAAAACCAATATGAAATAATATTTAAAAAAAAAAAAATAATCATATATTAAAATAAACCAATTAAAGTGTCACCACAAAATGTTGAAATTTTGCTTAGAATTCATATGTATTTTTTTACTTTTTATATCACGATTCCGTCATATATTTTTCACTGTCATAGACCTCTTCATACATGTACGCTCTCCGGGGAGTCGCGCTTTGTATGTCACCTTCCTTGTTTTTATTATGGCAACGACGATGTTGGATACTCCTACACGGCAAGTTAAAAAGAATATATTTGAATATAAACTGTCACAGTCGGACAGTATTTGAATGTAATCGCGACGGTTGTGGGTTTGTTTCCCACTCGAGGAAATGGTATGTTTAATCATTTCATTCTCGCTCCTCGCTCGCTGTCGTTTCCTTAACAAGGCGCAGTGTTGAGTTCCGCAACACAACACGGAAATGGAGTATGGGCTTCGAAGTATTTTAACACTGGGATCCTGTTCCATGAAGCTACATATAAAAAAACATACACAAATGGACTAAAAAAAAGGATAGATACTATAGAGACATCTCTTTTTCTTGAAATATTTTACGTTACTACAACACAATCTCTAACCCTAAAAATATATTTTACACTCCCAAAGTTATAAAACATACAGTTAACTATTAATATTTCAATCGTAGCGTATCGATTGATCTAATTGTACGTTAGCTCGCTCCGTAGAGCGACGACCTCATCTGTTTATTTTGGGAATAAAAAAATTTGATAATATTTTCTTGTAATTTGCTGCTTTAAGCTAGCATTTTTACTTATTATATGGCTTTGAAGGAAAATAAGGCGGAAATTAGAAGTACTAAACAGAGTGTCTCAACACTATACCGTCCATTTTCCTACACTATGGGATAAAAAGTTAAGATGCTTTTTTTCTTTTTCGGGGTTTCATGCCTTAAAAGGTAAAAACGCAGCCCTTATAATACTTTGTCGTCCGTCAAAACCATTTCCATCTCGAGATCGCGTTGAGGTATCAAGCTGAAATTAATAAGAAATATTCAAATGTACGGTTCTTTGAATCACAAAATAATCAATCTAAGTTAACGCATCCAAAAGATACAAGCATTTATGTATCGATTTTACTGTAAAAAAAACCGCGTAAAATAAACTATAGGGTAAAAAAAATATACGAAGTAAGAACTTACAGTATAAATAAAGGAAAAAATCCGTATTGTAAAAGCTTATAGGTATATAATAGAAAATCATCGTCACAAACTTATATTTGTACTTCGTGTCATATAAAATGAGTGTAGGTATATGCCCGCAATCAAGTATGTCAACTTCTTAATTTCTACAATGTATTTTCCGTTAAAGATAGTTCCCAATAAAGATTATTATTATTATTAACTAGGTTCCCGGGTTTCCTCTGCTGACCCCTCTATATGCAGAATACAGCATGAAGCTAAAGAAAGTCTTTTTTTGTCCGTAATAAGGCTATTGAATACAAATAAAGCAAGTCGTTTCGCAGGGCCGCAAGCGTGCGACTGTAAGCACGATAGGTTTTGGGTTCAATTCCCACTCCAAAAAAAGTACAATTTAATTTCATTGAACGGAGTGTTTTAGCACTAGGTTCCCAGATTCCCTCTACCTACCCTGCTTTGTAGGATATACACCGTAAAGCTTAAAAAGATCAGGCAATTCAGTAGGAATTAACATTAATCTCTGTTTTGACTAAAGTAAAAAATCATTTTCTATATTTCATCGTTTGTCTAAACAAATCTTCAAAACGACCGCCCAAAACGTAATGCCTCTAGAATTGGGCGGAAAGTGATAGGAGTATCTAAACAACAGGTTCCCAGGTTCCCTCTGTCTTCCCCGATATGTGCGGGATACAACATCAATATCCAGGTCTATTTATTCATATCACAACATTTATTACCATACAAAATGTAATACTCTCTTGCCTTGCATCCACAACTCAGGTTAATCTCTTATAAATATTTTAGTTAAATGTCTATTTAACCGTCGACTCTTGGAACTTATACAAAGTTCTCCCGGACGTGACGAGAACGCCTAATGGGGTGTCTTTTTAACGATTCGAGGGTGGCTCGGCTACAAGTGGTTCGTTTATCCTTAGTACGCGCTATAAATAATGTTTTTATTTTTATCTTTTTTTTTTGTTTCTATTTTTTGACGTATGTTTCCTTGATTTTTGTTATTCGTTGGGTATACGATGTGGGAGAGCTCAACGCGCCGCTTTGTCTTCTTATACGCGATCATTTCCCTGAGACCAAAGCGCGGCGTTAAGTTTCACTACTCAACACGCAGTGTCTTAAGAATTCGGTAGAAAGTGGGGAACGGAAGTGTCTTAACACTAGGTTTCCAAGTTTGTATCTGCCCAGCTTAAAACAACTTATTTTATTTTTTCCTTTTTTACTGCATATAGTTATTTACACGATACTAAATATAAGCAAACGATTCTTTAATGTTTGTCTGTCTGTTTTACCTACCGCCTACCTACTACCAGACACATATGAAATATTTTTGCAAATACGACAATTTTTGCAAGAAAAATCTATTGAAATCCCATAAACTATAAATTACGATTCATTAAATGTATTAGGTACAGTAATAAGATAAACCTAGTATAGCTTATCAAACAAGAATGATCAATCGTCCGAGGCCGTCAAGACCAAGGAGCATAAGGACTGCAACGCGACGGTCTTGAGTTCGATCCCCACTCGGGGAATTGACTCATTATTTGTAAATATTTTCATTTCATCACTCAGGCACTAAGGCAAAAGCCGAGCTCAAAGTCAATGCCCTACTTTGCCTCAAAACCAGAGCGAAAAAATTAAAAATATTCAATTTTTCCCTTCCTCGAGTGGGAATCGAACCCACAATCTGCCGCGTTTACAGTCACACGCTTGTGCCCCTGCGTCACGAGTGGCCTCAAATAATTTAAATAACATTAAAAAAATATTCGTATAGTTCAAACGTTTAGGCTCCATTTACAGAAAAGTTTTTTTGTTTATAACAAAAAATATATATTTCATTTTTAATGATGCGTCGTATTATATATAACTGTGAAAAAATATTAAAAAAAATTTAGTAAAATTTATGATTGGAGCTTTGTTTTTTCATATTGATATTGTCATTATTGTTTGACACATACTTTATAGCAGAGAAGGCTTATATAATCTAGTATCAAGACACTCCTTTCTCCGCTCTCCGCCTGGATTTGAGACATAGCGTTATGAAACTGAACGCCGCGTTTTGTTATAACAGAAAATAAGTCGTTCCCTCGAGTCGAGGAAATCAACCCACAGCTACTATGCTAACGCCAGACGTTGTAATGCTGCGCTACGAAAGCAAATAAATTTATCAACTGAATCAAATTTGCTTCACGCTGTATCCCGCACACAGCAGGCTACGCAGAGGGAACCTATTGATAAGACACTTCGTTCCCCACTTTCCACCGAGTTCTGGAGGCATTGCGTGTTATATGGCGGAACACAACGCCGCCCTTTACCTCGATACCAGAGCGAAGAAATGAAAATATAAATGTAAATAAATATTTCACATATATATTTTATATAGAAATTAATGATATACAAACCGAACTAAAAGTATGTAGTCTTTAAGACACTTAAAAAAATTTTGATATTTTAAATAATTTAATAGAGCGAGGAATTGGGAATTTTAAATATTTCATTCCCCAGAATGGGAATCGAATCCAAAGCCTGCCGTGTCTATGCCGCACGATTTGTCGACTGGCCTTAAAAAATATTTGATAATACATACAAAAGAGAGAGGCGCGGCCGTTTCGCCTGTGAAGGTCATAAGTGAAAAAGCGTGTAATTTGATTAGTAATATACGCGACAGAAAGCAATTACTGTTAATTGACATATATTTTGAGACAAATTAGAACTAAAAAATATTTTGCTTTGTAATCAGAAAGAAGAGGCTAAAATAGTTTAATTATATAACAGCAAGAGGACCTCTCAGAGGGCACGTGTATACTCGATTTCGGAATGAGGCGTATGCGGCAGTTTCCCTTTGATAGGTTTATGTGTGCGTTCTTGACAAATGGTGTTTTATATTACAACAATAATTTTATTATTTGTTTTGTTTGGAAAAATAACTTTTTGATTTATGGATTTTTTAAATTGTATTAGGCTTTTATAGAGTAGTTAAAACTGTGGTTTCATTTAAAGTGGTGGTGACACTTCCAACCTGTATATATAGTTTTTTTTAGATTCACACAGAATAGGCAGAGGGAGCCTGGGAACCTTGTTTTAAGACATTGTCTCCATTAAAATACTTTCGAGGGATTCAAGTTGAGCGGTTGGCGGAGCTCAACGCCGCACTTTGCCTCGTTACCAGAATGAAGAAATGAAAATAATATATTTTTAGATGTGGTATTGTAATAATGTATAATGATTTTATTGCATTTATTATGTAATTTTTATTGTTCTCTATCTCTCTATGATATGTGTGGGAATAATTTTCTATAACTTGTTCTTCTCTTCACTCTATATTCTCCAAATAGTAGGGTAGGCAGAGGTAACCTAATATGAAGAATAGAATATTCCATTCTATTCTTAAGAAAGTGTGAATGAAAAGACTCCCTAAGAGCGCTCGCTCTTCTAAATTTCATCACTTATAATAAAGAGTCCTGAGGCCAGTCGTGGCGCAGCGGCACGAGGCGTGACTGTAAAATCGACTGGTTGTGGGTTCGATCCCCACTCGAGGAGATGAAATATTTACTTAAATTTATATTTCCATTTCTTCGCTCTGGTGTCGAGGTTAAGCGCGGCGTTAAGCTCTGCCACTCAACACGCAATGCCTCCAAAATTCGGCAGAAAGTGGGGAACGGAGTGTCATAACACTAGGTTCCCTCTGACTACCCTGCTGTGTGCGGGATACAGCGTGAAGCTGATTTATTTTATTTTTTATAATAAAGAGTCCGTTGACATCATTAAATGTCCAAAATGTGACATTTGAACAGATCGTAAATAATAATTTTTACGGCAAATACTCCATATAAAACGACTCTCGGCCATCTTATCGCGGACCGTAAAAAGTTGATCAACAATATTGCTGAATCATTTTCATTTTTACAATCGTTTCTGCGTCCTCTTGTTATATATTTCTAATAGGATTTTGAATATTTGTTTTTAGTTTCTTAATTTCACGTTGCATAGCTTGGACGCCTAGTGTTAAGATATTCCGTTCCCATTAAAACACTCCCATTCTCCACTTTCCAGCTGAATTCTAGAGGCATTGCGTGTTGAATAGTGAAGCTAAACGCCGCGCTTTGCCTCGTTACCAGCGTAAATGAAAATATTTAATATCAGTGGGAATTAAACCCACAACCTATCGCGACTTCTCTATTTTATTTCATATTTTTAGTACGATTAAACATTTTTTTATGAAAAATATTTAAATTATCTGACATAGTAACACCGAGAATTGACTAAGAGTCTGAACAAGTATCAATAAAGCGCGCAAGTGTTTTATACCAATAGTTTTCTCTTTAGCGGCCGTAAACCAGTTTATGAGCCACTAAAACCGACTCGAGTACGTGTAATAACATTCATGTCGATGGCACACATCCGCTTAGATTTGGAAGGAAGTATATTAGTTCGCCTGTACAAGTGTCTGTCTGTATGTAGTTGTATATTGTAAAATTGAAGCGTTTGTTGGGTTCAAGGCGCTAATCTCAAGAACTAGTGGTTTGGAATGCTTTTTTGTATTGGATAGGCCTTTTATATGGACTTGTAATCACGTTAATTGGTTTAGTATTACTTCGGGCACTTAGAATCAGTCATATATAACTTGTAGCTATATTCATTTGACTGCAGAGTGACGCCGCAGGTATAAACTAATTTATTTTTTAGCTTCACCCTGTATATACCGCATATAGCACCCTGCTATATGCGGTATAGCGAGGCAGAGCGAGCACAGTGTTAAGACACTCCGTTCTTCACTTTCCGCTGAATATTTGAGGTATTGCGCGTTAAGTGACAGAACTAAAGGCCGCGCTTTTGCCTTTGTAGCAGAGCGAATTAATGAATATATTAAATATTTCATTTCCTCGAGTGAGAATCGAACCCCAAAGCGTCACGTCAACGCCACGACTGACATTATTATAAAGTTTTATCAAAACTTTTGAAAGCTTTTAAAACAATTTTTAAAGAAAATTTAGAGTTTTTTCTCGGCAAAGTTAATATTTTTTTCTTTTACAAAGTTACCTCTGTCATTCAACAATTTACGAAGTATTATTATTGTAAGAAAATACGTTTTTGGCTACCAACGATCTTATAATTTTTAATACAACATGAAATGAATAACAGTTTGTTTTTAAAAAGGTTTTTTTTTATTGAATTGATTTGAATGAATAATTTATATACAATATGTGAGGCCAGTCGTTGTACAGACGTGTGACTGCAAAACGCGACAGGTTGTGGGTTCGATCCCCACTCAAAGAAATTAAGTATTTAATATTTTAATTTCTTTGCTCTGGTACGAAGACAAAAGCGCGGCGTTGAGTTCTGCCACTTAACACGCAATGCCTTAAAAATTTCACATAAAGTGGTGAAAGGAGTGCCTTTACATTAGGCTCCCTCTGCTTACCCTGCTATATGCGAGATACAGAGTGAAGATAATCTAGTGATGTATACATTAGCCTATTGTAATATAGAATTTTATAAAATATTATTATAAATATAGTCTAAAAGGAATCCATCGGTATCTATAGAGGGCCATTACGGGGGCACAATGGATCGGATCGCAATTCACAGCACTATAGTGCCCCTAAGTGAGAGTTTATTCAGTTATATGAAACTCGTTTTAAGTTGTGAACTAAATTGCACTATAGTTTTTAAATGTAATGGATATTTTATAAGACTTAGAGGTTAAGTTAGTTGTAGATGGTTATTTTTTTGGGTTTACTAAATAGAAAATATACATAAATATACACATATAGGTAATAAATGAAAATGTTTTAAATATTTTAAAATAATAATGTAATAATATTTTTTAACATTTTTAAAGTGTTATTCCACACTTAGGAAAGAAAAATACTTATTTAGAAAACTGCCCGCGCCTCCTGGAGACCGACCAGGCGCTCTGACCACCAAGCCAATCAAGTTCAATCAACGTTCAGACAACATATGGCTTAGTGGTCAAAGCGCCTGGTCCATTTCAAGGAGGCGCGGGTTCAAGTCCTGCTACGTTCAAATTTTTATACATTTTTTTAATAAGTAATAATATAACATTATTTATTTTCCTTTGTTTTTGCTTAACGCTGTGCCGCATAGAGCAGAATAGGTAGGGGCATCCTAGTGTCAAGTTACGCCGTTCCCTAATTACTAATAATCATAATTAGATATCTCGTTATCATCTTACTTAATTAAAATAATTAATTCTCCCAATTTAGAATTCCATCCTCAAAGGGTAAAAACAAGGCCCCATTGCTAAGACTCCACTGTCCGTCAATCCGTCTGTTTATCGTCCTGTACAACCATAATAATTAGACAGTTGAAACTTTCACCGATGACGTATTTCTGTTTCCGCTATAACAACACACACAAAAAAGAGAATAAATATTCCAAAGGATATAATAGAAATATGTTTTTGCCAATTTTATAGATAATGGCTCGCAATCCTTCGTGCGCGATTCCAACTCGCACTTGACCGTTTTTTTATTATTATGTAATCAGTGTCAGTCACATTAGATTCCAACTCGCTCTTGACCGTTTTTTTCATATATCAGTCGTATTTCCTAAAAATATCCAAAAAATTCTGTTTGCGTGCATATTCTATTCAGTAACTATAATATTAAAGGTCTACTGAACAATGATAGTACCAAGATACCTAAAACATTTATTTATTTAACTTAATTATGAAGACAGAAGTAGGTACATACTAAAGTCCCTAGACTGCGTCCATTACCAGCTTAAAAGTAAACGTGAATAATATATAATTAAGAGATGGTCCTGAGGGAATTTTATAAGAGGCCTCAAGCCCGTCTGCCTAGTATTTAAGCTTAGAATCAGTAAATGGTTTATTCTTACTTTATTTTTTGTAGTGATAATTAATTTTGAGACCATTCGTGGCGCAAGCGTAGAAGCGTGTGGCTGTAGGCGCGACAGGTTGCGGGTTTGATCCCCACTCGAGTAAATTATAATATAATATTTATTTAAATTTATATTTTCATTTCTTCCTTTATGTTGAGTTCCGCCACTCAACACGGAATGCCTCTATTTGGCGGAAAGAGTGGAACAGAGTGTCTTAACACTAAGTTCCCTCTATCTACCCTGCTGTGTGCGAAATGCAGCGTGAAGCTGATTTTTTTATTATATTTTTATTTCGTTACAATTTATCACTAAACCAAAATGAAATAATATCAGAAACAAATGATCTATAAAGAATTTCAGCCGTAGACAGTGAAATATATAGCACGATTAATGCGATTTACGATATTCTTGTGACCGTGTTGTAAAGTAAGGCAGTACTGTGTTTAAAAATGTAACAGCAAATTTAGATGACAAATAGGGTTCGGCTACATTGTGCAGCTCATGATTTCGTTGGCGTGGACTATAAAAAGTGTAATAATGTGTTTACCCTTTTCTAAAAGAATTCTTAATGTTCTCTTACAGTCCTATAGGAAGCTACATGATAAATGTCTGGTTTCTGTGCTGTGTAGTAGTGAGTTATGTAGCACCCATACATTAAAGCTGAAAACATACAATTTTCACGCTGTATCCCGCATATAATAGGGCCGCGAATGGCGCCCTGGCATACCACCAGAGCGACGACGTGAAAATATTCATTCCTCGAGTGGGAATCGAACCCATATTCGTCTAGGTTACAGTCAGGCGCTGTGCCATTGCGCCACAACGGCCTTCATATTTTTAACCGTTACATAAGCAGAACAAAGGATGCAAACATACAAATGAGTTTTCTTTGTTTCTCGTAATTAGCCACGCTGTGCCGTTTGAACAACATCAAAAATAAATTTTAACCCTCCTTTCTCGTCGCGTTGCGTTATTTTTTAGAAAGTATTTATTCTAAAACATTAAATAATTTATTTATTTAAATGAAGTGTACGAGTGAGATTTAGTATAAAAACTGTGAATGAAATGAAAAAAAAGCCGTCAAGTGCGAATCGGACTCGCGCACCAACGTTTTTGTATTTATCTATGAAAAACCAGTCACGTGCGAATAAGACTCACCCGCTGAGGCTTCCGTATCAATTTCAGAATTTTAAGCCAACGGGAAGTACTACTTATAAAAGTTGAAAAATTTAAATTTCTGGAATTTTATATTTGTATGTAATGAACTACAAATATAAGTTTGTATTTTTTTATGAAATTTACCTATAAATTTTCATTTTCCGGATTTTTTTCTTTATTTGAATTGTCAGTTCTCAATTCGTGCCAAATTTCATAGCTCTAAGTCTACGAGAAGCAAGTATCCTATACTTGCTTCTCGTAGACTTAGAGCAAAAGCAAATATCTTATAGGATACCTGCTTCTTCATTCATGCAGAATGCGTAAAAAATTAAGCATAAATGCTTATCTTTTGAGTGCATTGATTTACAAGCTTGATGTTTTCTTAACCATAGACTTGAATATTTGATATCAATTTCAGCTTGATACTTGATCTTGAGATAAATAGTTTTGACAGACGGACAGCCAGACATCAAAGTGATCCTATAAGGGTTCCGTTTTTACCTTTTGAGATACGGAACCCTAAAACATCATATCTCTTGTACGGAAGCGCCCTCAAATATTTAGTTTATTCAGTATAGTATCCGTTGTTATGGCGGCTAAAAAATACATTATCTGTGTGAGTCTTAGTAAAAGGGCCCTATTTTGTTCTTTTCAAAAAAATATTTTTGTAGTTTCACGTTTATCTCTAGCGGGTTTACAAGTGTTAAAACGGAGCTAGGGGCTCCGTTAACACAGTTACACTACGGTCACTCAAATCTCTTTTGCCTCGTCCTCAACATGCCCTCTGTCCTCCATGAAGACCTTCATGCTTTTTATTATGCAAATTTCAAAGAAAGCGGGTTGGTTTGACTTTATAGCCAACGCAAACCAAGTTTCAAGTGGCGGTCTACGAGTTAATATAATAGCTTAAAAAAACGATTTTATTCAATTCTTTTAGATTGGGGATATCAATTGATTATTATAGCAGGCAGTGTTGGACTCAGAGACACTTCTTAAAAATATCATATTCATAATAATCTATTTTACTCTATTATGTACACTTTTAAAATATATAATTGAATTTATTTAAAATATTTAACGTGACTTGGCCGTGACGTGACGTGAACGTGAGTCACTGGTCTCTACGTAGTCAAGGTCAGTCAATAAAATTCGTGACGACTTAGACCCAAACCTAAATCAACAAAGAAATCTGGGTTATAACTGTTTACATCATTACATATATATAATTATGTAAACATATGTATATAAATTACAATATAATATTGCTGTCAAGCAAATAGGGTTCGGTTTTGGTTTTTGTTTATTTTGGGAAAATTTGGAGGTAGCAATATTTAAAGATCCTCAATGTCGTCCAAGGTAAGTAGGTTCAAATACGTTCAAATTATCTTCTTTTTTTAATTCATGCTGTATTTCGCATGTAGCAGGGGAGGCAGACGGAATCTAGTGTTAATATATTCTCTTCTCCAAGCAATACGTCTAATTTTCTATACATTTCGTGTTAAGTGACGGAATAGGACATCGCGCAGTGTCTTCTTATCAGAGCGAGGAAATTAAAATAATTCTTTCCCCTGATTAAAAATGGAACTCACATTCGTCGCTAGTAGTTAGATACCGTGCCACTGCGCCACAACGGCCACTTGCAAAAGATTGCCCATTTACTACTATTCATAAAGTAGCTTGATCTGATAGATATTACTATTTATTTAAAAATCAATTACTAGGTGACTTGCGGGCAAAGACGTGTAGCTAACAATATAATTGACTAGCATAAATAATTTTGAGGTCGTTGTGGCGGAGAGGCACAACGACCTCACTCAATCGTTGCGTTTAGAAAAACGCGGATTGTGAGTTCAATTTCCAATGGGAGAAAAAAAATATTTAACTTTTTAAATTCCTCGCTTTGGTAAAGATGCAAAGCGTAGCATTGTACTCCGCCACTCAATACGAAACACCTCAAGAAATTGGCAGAAAGTGGGGTGCTGAGGTATCTTGATGAGAACGAAGTATCGTAACTCTAAGTTCCCACATTCCCCTTACCTACCCTGAAAAAAATTACAGCTGAGGTATTCGGAATTAACATTACATAGCTAGATATACGCTATGAGAGTAAACATTCTTGGAACCTTTGATGTTTGACGTTCCATAAGGTATTTCGTATTTCATATAGATATATCTACCTAAGTATCTACATGTATATCCTTTGTCGTTATGAAATAGTAAATCTAATGAAAATAGGACACTTTTGGATGTCCGGATAATAAAAATATGATTAATATCCTACATATTCCATTCTTCCATCTATCTATCTATTCCAAAGAAAAGACATTTTTTTATTAGGTTTCGTTATATTTGTACATATTGTGATTATTTTTTAACTGAAAGAAAAAAATTAACTTGTGGTGACGAAGGGATGAACGCGCAAGACGGTGAACACGACAGATTACGGGTTCGATTCCCACTGAACGAAATAAAATATTTAATATTTTCGTTTGCTCGCACTGGTAACGAAACAGAGCGCGGCGTTGAATTCGCCACTCAACAGGAAATGCCTCAAAAAATTGTCGGAAAGTATCGAACGGAAGTGTGTTAATGAGAGCGGAGTGTTATAACACTAGGTTCCAAGGTTTCCTCTGCCTACCCTATGTGCGGGATACAGCGTGAAGCTAAAAAAAAGAAAGAGATTGCCACAAGGAAATTACGGAAGTGTGTTAATGAGAACGGTGTGTCGTAACACTAGGTTCCAAGGTTTCATCTGTCTACCTTGCTATGTGCGGGATACAGTGTGAAACTAAAAAAAGGAGCAAGTTGCTTTTGGAGTTAAACAGTTTAAATAAAATCCTTTTCCCGACTGGAAACTGAACCCGCAACCTTCGCGCTTACGTTCCAAAATTAGAAATGACTTAACAGTATGACGTTTTATTATGGTCATAAACAAACGTAGACGCCGTGAACTGAAGATGTAAAGTTAGCAAACAACCCCCAGAAGTTATCCTTTGAATAATGAGGACGACATCTTGAGATGTCGCGTTAAAAGATTACTTCAGGACTTTGATACTTTATCAATTGACGCGGGCATCATCAATTCGGGAAGCTGGTGGAAAGTTGGTTGTTTTGTCGAGTTCTTTGGGTTTTAATTGATGGATAGAGAAATAATGATATAAATTAATCAAGTCTTTATTTTTTTAGCCTCGCGCTGTATTCCGCATGTAGCAAGGTAGATAGATAGATATAGGGAACCTAGTGCTAAAAAGACATTTCGTCCTCCACTTTCCGTCGAATTCTGGAGGCATTGGGTGTTGAGTGGCGGAACTCGGCGCTGCGCTTTGCCTTGTTCCCACGACCTGTCGCGTTTACAGTGGCATGCTTGTTCCTATTTTTTCTATATATTACTGATTAAAATTTTGGCTGAACAAGATTTGTCTGACTCAAAGCATTCTAGGTCGGAGTCTAATTGCACTTAACCGATTTTTCTTGTATGGGGTTTTTTCGTACGTATATTTACTTGTTAATAACTAGTATAATCAGCTTCACGCTGTATCCCGCTTACAGCAAGGTATGCAGGGGAAACCTAGTGTTAAAACACTCCGTTCCCCACTTTCTGCCGTATTCTGCAGGCATTGCATGTTGAGCCTTAGCCTCGACACAAGAGCGAAGAAATGAAAATATAAATTTAAGTAAATATTTCATCTCCCACATGGGATCGAACCCACAACCAGTCGATTTTACAGTCACACTTCGTGCCGCTGCGCCACGACTGGCGCCTCATTAATAGCTAGTAACATTTCCAAAATAAATGTTTCTAACTATATCTATATCTATGCATTGCAATATCAGCACTATCTCTAATGATACCCCTATCCTAACCGGTTAGAGCCAGCAAAAGCTAAGGGACTGCTTACTCGGTTGTATCCAACGTTCGTTATTGTATCGTAATGTCAGCGACCTTTGTACCTCGATGAAGTGAATGTGTTTGTTTTATTTTTTATTTTAAAGTTATAAACACTGTCTAACAACCATGGTCTCAGTCTACCATATATGTAGTGTGTGGTTTTCATTTTTTCATTTTGTTGTAATAAGTTATGTTTATTGTCGTTTACAATATACACTGCTAGGTTTCAATTCTAAATAAATAAATAAATAAATCAGTTTCACACTGTATCCCCCATTCAGCAAAGTAGGCAGAGGGAACCTAGTGTAAATTTGTTCCGTTCCCCATTTTCCGCCGACTTTTGCAATACCTCGAAAAAGTCGAGTGGCGGAACTCAACACTGGGCTTTTGGCGTGGTGCCAGAACGAAGAAATAAAAATATTAATAAATAATAATTAATTACCTCGAAGCCGATCGTGGCGCAGCGGCACGAGGTGTGACTGCAAAATCGACTGGTTGTGGGTTCGATCCCCACTCGAGGAGATGAAATATTTACTTAAATTTATATTTCCATTTCTTCGCTCTGGTGTCGAGGTTAAGCGCGGCGTTGAGTTCTGCCACTCAACACGCAATGCCTCCAGAATTCGGCAGAAAGTGGGGAACGGAGTGTCTTAACACTAGGTCCCCTCTGCCTACCCTGCTGTGTGCGGGATACAGCGTGAAGCTGATTTATTTTTTAATTTTTTTAATTACCTCGAATAGACATCGAACCCACAACCGACGTGTTACAGTCACGGGAAAAAAATTAAGCCATTGCCTATACTGACTGTCGGATTGAATCCAATAAGATCTAAAGAACTTGACTCTGATCTTGTTTTACTTTTTTAAATCGTCCTGTTAAGTAAGTCCTTTCCATATTATGTGTGAGGCCGTCGTGGCGCAGGGGCACAATGGCGTGAACTGTAACGCGACGATCGTGGGTTTAATTTCCACTGGAGGGAATTGATTATAATTTATGAATATTGTCATTTCTTTGCTCTGGCACCAATATAAAAACCCCGACGTTGAATTCTGTCACTTAACACGCAAAGCCTCGAAAATCCGGCGGAAATTGGGAAACAGTGTGTCTTAGTACTATGCTCTCTCTGCCTATTCCGCTGTATGCGGGATACAGCGTGAAACTGACATATTTTTATGAAATATCTAGAACTAGATCAAAACAATTTGTTCATAAACTCAAAGCCATCGCAAATTTCGACCACCGCCCACAACAAATTATTTATTATAAGTATTAGTCAAATTACTTTTGGCCTTCTATTGAGTTAGAAGGCCAAAAGTTTCTGCATTTTTCTTATAAAGAGAAACAGAATCAAGTTAATAATAGTTACATGATAAGATTATCGTCTTCATCTTATAGTGCCTCCCCAACTGGTGAAGGTTGACAATCAACTTCGCATATTTAATCCTGTCCTCGTCTGGATCTATTGAGATTTTGATTTTTGTCTATTTTTTGTTGTTCTTCAGCTATTACTTTAAGAATATAAAATTCAATCATATTGCTCATATTGCTTATAGATTCGAATCCAGCTCTTAGCACATATACTAGTGTCCTTTTTAGTAAATTCATTTTTATTAAGCCAACATTAAGATCCTCTCCTTTCTTTACCGGTCCTCACTTTCCGCCCAGATTTTGAGATGCAGTATATTTAGTGGTATTGTCTTTTCCACATGTCGATTTCACATTTTGTAACGTAGCTCGAGAGAATCTTAACCTACCACAGCTTATTCTATCATTTTCAATTCATTTTCGTAAATAAACTGTATAAATATTATAATTATTGTAGTTTTTCTGTAATACTACTAAAATATATAGGTATTTTGTCTCTAAAGATCATACCAAATTCACCAAAAAAAAAAATCTAACAAAAATTAGAATATTTTTATTGTCCGCTTAGAAAGTATCTTTTTATTAGAGATATGTACTTTACTACTTATCGCCCACGTTGCGTGCGTAGCCGCTACGGCGAAGGCTACGCGCTACGGAACGCCTACAATGCCAAGGCTACTACTTGACCTTGCTGCGAACGTACGTCGTAGGACTACGACGGCGTAGACGTTATTTAGATATATCATATATAATGTTGATTTGATTGGTTGTATTTGTTTTTTTGGCATTTGTTAGAAATAATATGTATTTGGGTATTTGTTGTTTGAAATTGGTTAAATAAATGCTAATTTATTAAATAAAAAAAATATTTATTTTTTATATATTATATGTGCTTAGTAACTATATATTTTCTTACAACTTCACGCTGTATTCCGCATGTAGCAGGATAGGCAGAGGAAGCTTAATGGTAAGACACTACACTCTTCACTTTGAGTGGTGGAATTCAACGCCGCGCTTTATCTTGTTCTCATCATCCGAGTAGAAATCGAACCCACAACTATCGTGTTTATACTTAAACGCTGTACCGCTGTGCCTCGACGGCCTCAGTAATTGACGTTACTTTAATTACCTATACCTTTAATGTGAGCTGTATAAATTACAAAAGAGTAATGTATAAACGTAGACTCCAATAAAAATTTAGTGCGTACCTGAAGAAACAATAATGTTCTAAATAACGAACAGCCTATTTGTAAAGAAATTAAAAATAAAATATTATTTCTTGTATACGAGGCCAGACGCGGCGCAGGGTCACTAGTGGGCGGCTGTAAATGCGACTGGTTGTGGGTTTGATTCCCACTCGAGGAAAATAAATATTTCATATTTTCATTTCCTCGCACTGATTGCGGGGCACAGCTCGGGGTTGAGTTCCGCCACTCACGCGGAAAGTGAGATACGGCACTTCCGTTTTCAACTTAACTTAAAAAGGTTCCCAGGTTTCCCCTGCTTACTCTTCTATACACAGGATACAGCATGGATACAGCTATATGATACGATATGACATGGGTACCTTCAAAAAGCGCGTCTATCTCCACCTTAAAGGCCGGCAACGCACCTGTAGCTCCTCTGGTGTTGCACGGGGCCGTGGGCGGCGGTAATCACTTACCATCAGGTGACCCGAACGCTCGTTTGCCTTGTCCTTTTCCATAAAAAAAATGAAGCTAAAAAAATGTATAGTAAAAAAACACACTTTTCAACACCTAGTGATATAGAATGTGCTCGGGGCTATAAATTGAAGAGTAATTCCAATAATCAGGTTCTGGCTCCATCATCACACCAGCTCGTTGATACATCAATGTTATATTGTCACATAAGCTATGTAGAACTGGTAAGTTAAATGCGGATAAAATTCAAATTTTAAATATTTCATTTCCTCGAATGGGAATCGAACCCACAATGTGTCATCAGATCTATTAAGTTTTCTATATTTTATTATAATACATAATCACAAGTCGATGTAATAAAAAAAATGTTAAAAATATATACAATTTCTTTTGGTAACTTTTCATTCATTGTAAAATGTAATTAGCAAATGTCGACATATTTTAACATGCAGCAGAATGTACAATGTACGTGTATAACGCACACAACTCAATTCTATCGATTATTCGTCCGCGTACGATGACTCCACTGTTTTTGTATTCTGAATAAATTACATACAATTTTCGTTTTTGCTTTAAATTTATTTGTTTAAATAAATAAACAAATCAGCTTCACGCTGTATCCCGCACACAGCAGGGTAGGGAGAGGTAACCTAGTGTTAAGACACTCCATTCCTCACTTTCTGCCGAATTCTGGAGGTATTGCGTGTTGAGTGGCAGATCTTAACGCCGCGCTTTGCCTCGACACCAGAGCGAAGAAATGGAAATATAAATTTAAGTAAATATTTCATCTCCTCGAGTGGGGATCGAACCCACAACCAGTCACACCTTGTGCCGCTGCGCCACAACTGGCCTCTTTTTTATATAGTTTTTTTAGAACCTCCGATGCTATTAATGGGGTGTTATAAGCTTGTGTAGCTCCTGAATTAAAAGAATCAATTCGAGTGCGGTTCCTAGAATTTAGCTATGTTTTATGATATTCGTATTAGTGGTTTAAGCAAACACTTTACCAAAATATTTTTGATAATGGGTTTTTTTAAAGTTTTTAGGAATTGCTTAACAATTCCGACATCTTTTTAATGAATAATAATTTCTTTCTGTTCTTTTCGCTGACAAGCGTCCTCTGCATATATATCATACATTTGTATAACTATACAGAAACAAATTTTGAGCTTATAATATCTGTATACTTGTGTTCTTTTTGTGTTGAATAGTCCATTCATTAATAAAGGCTAAGTTAATAACAACACGTTGATAGTATCATCACACAACGAGTGCGAGTAACTCAACGCTGTATCCTGCATGTATCTGGGTAGGCAGAGCGAACTTGGGAACCTAGTGTCAACGCACTACTCTCCTTTTTAAGACTCTTCCGAGTAGTGGACAACGGACGAACACAATAAGTAGTTACGTCTATTTGAGCAGGTATTTAAAAGTTAGTCGTTTAATGCAATTACGTTCGTAATAACTTTGGAATAACTATCATGGTAACTTTACAAAATACAGTAAATTCTTAGAGAATACAAATTAGATATTTTCTCGTAACTGTGGTTTTAGTATAAGATGTTTTTGCCTGTGTTACGTAAATCTAAATATAGCTAACTGTATAAATAACGTACATCCTGTTTAAAAAGGATTCTATATAGAACTAAATTTCCGAAATATTCATAGAATTTAAAATTTCATAAATATCCTGGCTTATTCACTTAGAGTAAAAAAATCTGAAAGTTGCAATTTCGTTATATACAGATTGGAGTTATTATGTAAGAATACAACTATAATTGAAACGAAAAATATTTGATTCATATTCTACGTATAAATATAAATAAAGATAATAAAGGTTACCCATTTTCTTGTCTCCTTGAGGCGTCTTGTGTTTCTTAAATTGTAAGTAAAATTTAGGTTGCTCGCCTCCGGTTACGTTTGTTAGGGTTTGGTCCGGTTAAGTTTTGATAGCATAATCTATATTAGAAAGTCTATTATATATTAATAAATAATATATATATTATGTAATAATTATATTTTAACCAATTACAAAACCAAAGCAAATTCTTTGTTTGATGAGTACTTATTTATTACTTAAAGACATGTAACATTTAACTAAACACTCAATAAAATAAACAAATAGCTTTAAAAATTTAAAAATAGCTTTAAATTTTTTTTAAATGTTTAGTTGTGATGGTTGTGGGTTCAACACTCCACTAAGCCACCTCCACTAGGCTTTTGAGGCCAGTCGTGGCGTCATTCTGTCTCGAAGTAATAAAATATTTAATATTATATTTTCGTTTTCTCGCTCTGGTAACGAGGCAAAGCGCAGCGGTAAGCTTCGCCACTCCCCACGCATTGTCAGGAATTCACCTGAAAGTTGGGAACGGGAGTATCTTAAATAAGTTAACGGAAGTATTGGACTGTAATTTTCCTCTTTAACAACCGACTACAAGTCAGATTAAAGTTCACCTCGAGGTCTCCATAAGCTACCTAAATTATCTCAAATTCTTGTTATAGAGAACCTTGGAAAACTATCCGGATATTTTAGAACAGTTTCAGATAGGTATTTGAATACAATAGATATGTGTGAGGGCGTCGTGTCGTAGTGGCACAGCGTCTAGTCTGTAAATATGAATAGTTGTGGGCTCGATTTCCTCTCAGGGGAATGAATTATTTCGTCGCTCTGGTAACAAGACAAGGCGAGGCGAAAGTCAACACGGAATGTCTCTAAAATTTAACGGCGCGTAGGAAACAGAACGTCCTAACACTGGGCGCCCTCTCCGAGATACACGTCAAAACGAAGTACCTAATTATATATTTTTTGTAACAGGGTTGGCTGGGAATCTAAAAACTTAGTGTTAAGACACTTCCGCTTCCAAATTTTACGCCAAGTACTGGTAGCATTGCGTGTCAAGTGGTTCAATTCAATGCTGCGCTTTTCTCGTGACCATGGCGAGAAAACTCGAGCGCGAATTGAAACCACAACCTGTCGAGTTTACGGTCACGCTTTGAGCCCCTGCGCCACGACTCACCTCAGTTTTCAAATATAAACTTTTATTAAACAATATTACTTATTAATTCTCATTTCACAAACAATTTTACAAAGCTTTTGATGTCGCGTATTGGGCGTTTTAAACCGGCTCTCGGTCCACAGAATTTTATAACAGAGTTGCGTTTGCCGAACTGATTTCACCGGACTTTGTGAATTTTCCCTTTGATAACGTAATGGGCAAGCCTTGCCGTGTACCATTTGTGTAAAATAAGGTGATTATTGGTAAACTAGCGGCCCGCCCGCGGCTTCGCTCGCTTAAGCTACATGATTACTGATCTAAAAACAGAATTGACACACTGTAATGACTTCTAATATGATTTTTATTACTTTAATCTGTATTATTCTATTAGGACCTTGAATAAGTTTTTTGAAAGATGGCGTTGTGGCACTCTGTGCATGGAATTTCGTACGGTAACGAATCACCAAAGTAGTACTATATGTAACCTCAAATTATAGTAGAATAGTGTTTACTACAGTGTCAACTACATATTTATTTTCCCTTTGTGAAAATGTGTACTTTTGTGCCAAATAAAGTG
>JAAIXJ010000382.1:42429-87378 GCA_013403705.1 Heliconius hermathena
AATACTAAAGATATAAGTATTTAAGTTTTCAAGAAGTTTATATTTGACATATTAAAAAATCGATACAAGAACGCTATCTATTGACCAATAGTAGGAACTAACGAATCTTGATACTCTCTTCCATACGCGTAACGCTATCACTAATTGTGATGGGATCTTAATAGATGGTGCTGTGCATAAAAGAAAATATAGTTTGGAAAGGTTACCGCTACACTTTATCAAAAAATAATGTACTTAAAGTTTTAAAGATATTTATATTTGAAAAAAAAAAGAAATTATTAAGAAATAAATTATTATATTGTTGAGTTATTATCTGCTTAACGTTAATTACGTCATGTAAGTGTAATCTATACTTATAATAAATTTAACATAACATTGTAATATTTTTCTAACAATGCTCGAATGGTTACAGTTCAATTGTAAGTCCAAAAGAATGACTTTAGAAACGTCTTATTTATTTGACTGTTGATAAATTTACGTATTCTTAAAGTACAATTGTTCATAGTACTGATTATAAAGTAAACTACATTGAATTGTTGGTGAAGATTACCTTCGTAACAGTCTAGCTTAATTCGTAATTATTTAACACAGTGATAAAGAATGACTTAATATTCAAAGAAATATTTTGAATAGGTTCTTCAGTCCGTTCGTTCGTTTATGTTATTAATATTTTTTTAAGAAACGTATAAAAAAATAACTTTTGGGAGCAAAAACGTGCTTTCTACGTATATTCTGTATATCAATTATATATTTAACTAATAATATATGTTACTAATTTAAAAACTGTACAGGAGCTAATATAAGTTATTTTACAAAGAATATTGTGAGTACTTATCCATATCAATTAATTAATAATTAAGGCTGTTTGTAATATTTATATTTCTTAAATGAATAATCATGTAATTCAAGCGGGCAAAGCCGCGAGCAGGCCGCTAGTATATAATATTTTTATATTTTCGCTCGGTAACGAGGCAAAGCGCGGCATTGAGTTACGCCACTCAACACGCAATGCCTCCAGAATTTAGCGAAAAGTTGAGAATGGATGTTTTTTAATAGAAAACGGAGTGTCTTAACGCTAGAGTCCCAGATTCTCTCTACCTACCTTGCTGTGCTGAGTACAACGTAAAAAAATAATGAAAATTGAAATTAAAGTGTGGTGTTTTAATAATAGATATAAAATAACTACAAAAAATATGAAGCTGCAAAGTATACAAAATATGTAAAAATTAAATCTATATTATATATTATTCACAAGGGACAAAAGTCACTACAGCCAACGACTCAAAACCCCTTCGTGTAATTACAAAATTGTAATCTTTAATAACCATTTCGGTTTCCGCTCTTGCGGAACGACCTCTTTGACGCCGTTTGTGTTCTTGACAGTTGGGTGCTCCCTGGGAACCTTCTGTCTGCCGCATAAAGTGAATTATATAATTATATTGTTGAGATATTTCGAATTATTACTTATGTTTTTGTAAGTATTGAAATTTGTCGAGGAAATGGCAACGGTTGTGTTTTTTATATCCAGTCGAGGGAACGAAGTATTTTCATTTTTATACTTTAGACGGCAGCGTTGAATTTAGCCACTCAATTCGCAATTTCTGAAATTGGGGAGAAGTGGAGAAAAGAGAGTTTTAACTCAAGCTTCCCTCGCATCGTAGAATTTCAATCAATCAATCAGCTTAACGCTGTATCCCGCACAATGCAGGGTAGGCAGAGGGAACCTAGTGTTAAGACACTCCGTTCCCCACTTTCTGCCGATTTCTGGAGGCATTGCGTGTTGAGTGGCAGAACTTAACGCCGCGCTTTACTTCGACACCAGAGCGAAGAAATGGAAATATAAATGTAAGTAAATATTTCATCTCCTCGAGTGGGGATCCAACCCACAACCAGTCGATTTTACAGTCACACTTTGTGCCCCTGCGCCACGACTGGCCTCGTAGAATTTCGATCATATATATCGATAAATATTTGTAAAAAATGTAATATATTCACCAATTTACTTACAACCGTTTTATTAAAAGTAACTATAGACATTCAAATAGGGTTACAAGGCAAGAACCGACTACATGAAAGATTTATTGAAATAGCAATTTATATTACTGAAACTAAAAAGACGGGATAAAAGTTTAACTTGGCGGAGCCAATAACAAAGTTTTACAATGCATCCACTGCAAACAACTTCCTTAGTATTTTGAATTGCAATTCAATTTAAATTTACTTTTGCTTTTGAATAGAGATATTTATGTAGGATGGTGCGGCGTTAAGTTAAGCGCCTCTACACATAAGGTCTCAAAAATGCGGAAAGTGAAGAACAGAGTGTCTTAACTCTTAGTATGTATACATTTAAAAAAACACTAATTAATTTTCAACAAAAAAAAACCGACTTCAAACAACGAACTAAAAAGTAAAAAATAATTTTACATAAAGTAAACCATACTTTGATTTTATTAAATAAAAATAATTTAAAAATGATTTTATAACTCTGAAGTCAAATGACATGATAGATACCATTGTCAGAAATGGACCAAAAAACAAAATGGGACCACACGGGAAGAACTAACTTTCAAATAAAGAAAATCACCAAAATCGGTTCACCCGTCAAAAGTTCTGAGGTAACAAACATAAAAAAATACAGTCGAATTGATAACCTCCTTTTCTTACAGAAGTCGATTAAAAATATAATAATTGTGATCACGGATACTTCCTCGGTAAATGTGTTATCCACCAAAAAAAAAAAAAGAAAGCAATTTTACACCTTGAACCAGTAGTTTCTAAGATTAGCGCGTCAAGCCAAACAAACTCTTCAGCTTTACAATATTAGTATAGAAGTTTAGATGTTGTGTGTTTGTTACAGAGCCAGCTTTGGGACGAATACGAGCTAGAAGACGCCACGTTCGCCGAGTGCAGTATCAACAACGCCAACCATAGCTTCCAAGTGAGTTTAAAATATACATTATCCCGCACACAGCAGGGTAGGCAGAGGGAACCTAATGTTAAGACACTCCGTTCCCCACTTTCTGCCGAATTCTGGAGGCATTGCGTGTTGAGTGGCAGAACACAACGCCGCGCTTAACCTCGACACCAGAGCGAAGAAATGGAAATATAAATTTAAGTAAATATTTCATCTCCTCGAGTGGAGATCGAACCCATAACCAGTCGGTTTTACAGTCACACTTGCCGCTGCGCCACAACTGGCCTCATAAAATATATATTAAATATATTTAATAAATATTTTTGTTTTATGTTTGCAATATTCGTGGAATCTCTTCTAAAACATTATTAAAATGTTTTGAAAATATTTTTGTGTTTTAATGTAGTTGGTTTTTTATAGCGTGAAAGCTTTTTCCCTCAGTTTATGTCGCATACAGCAAGGTGAACTGAGGGAACATAGCGTAGGGAATTCCGTTCCCCATTACGGCCTTAATTTTGAGACATTTCAAGTTGAGTGGCGGAACTCAACGTCACGCATTCTCTTGTTGCCAAAATGAGGAAATGAAAGTAATTCATAACTTCGTGTGAGAAATCTAATCGGAACCTTCCCTATGCCTGCCCTCCTATATGCGGAATAAAGCGAGAAACTATGATACTTTATTCTTCAAGTATGTATTTTTTTGACATATACGAGTACCTAAGGTTATGCTATTTAATAAAACTGATCTTCTACTCAGATATTAACTGGATAAAGGAAATTTAATTACAGCAACGTGGAATATTCAAATTTCACTCAGTTGGAGTAGGTATCTTACATATACCGGTATACCGGTACCGAGTGTGACCTCAATACTTGACACAGCTCAGCTTATTAGGTCACGAGTGAAGGATCTAGTGAACCTTTGTTTAACGAAAAATAAGCTTAAACTGACGTTTTTAATTAAAATTAGAGATTAGAGATGTGAATAAATAAGTATATATAAATATAGATATTTTTTTTCTATGTAGAGGATTTTTTTGAGCTTCACGCTGTATCTCGCTTATTGCTATAAAGGTAGGCGTAGAGAACATAGTGTTGCGACACTCCGTTCCTCACTTTCGTTGTCGAATTTTTCGAGGCATTATGTTGAGTGAAACGAGTAAATGAAATATGAAATGCAAATATTTCATTTACTCGTTTCACTCAACATAATGCCTCGAAAAATTCGACAACGAAAGTGAGGAACGGAGTGTCGCAACACTATGTTCTCTATCGCACTGGTAATGCACGGCGTTGAGTTACGCCACTTAACACAAAAGGCCTCCAAAATTTAGTGCCTCTTAAGTGCCTCTCTGCCTAGTCTGCTGTGTGTGGGATACAGCGTGAAACTGATTTTATTTATTATTTTTTTTGTTTAAGATTTTAATATGTTGAAAGCGTTGAACTTGGGAAAGACAAATTCAATTTGAAAAAATATTTTTGTGTTGGATATGTATGTTGTAAAAAAATATAGAATAAAGCGTGTAGTTAAAAATATATTATATGCTTAGTAAAAATAACCTATACAAATAGGCTTCAAATTAGACTTATTCCTCTATGTACGGTATTGTAATATGTGTGTATAGGATGATTTAAATTGTAAACAGTGAACCGATGATAAAGCAAACATTAATTACTATTATAAGTCAAATTATTAAGGCTGTTACAGCGCAGTGGCACAAGCGTCCGTCTGTAAACACGACAGTTGTGAGTTCGAATAAAATATTTAAAAAAATCTTTTCTTCGCTTTGGTAACGGAGCCAAGGCGCGGCGTTAATCTCCGCCATTCAACATACAATGCCTCCGAAATTCAGCGGCAATAAAAAATATACATATGTATCTATACGTAATAATATTCCAAAAAGTCACCACTCAACACGCAACGCCTCCAGACTTAAGCGGAATATGGAGAACGGAGTGGCTTAACACTACTACCTGCTGTATTCGGGATACAACGTGAAACTGATTTATTATTACTTTTTTAGATTAAGTGTTTATTTGGTTGAATGCGCTGATCTCGGAAAAGACAAATTCGATTTGAAAAAATATTTTTGTGTATATATATGGTTTAACAAGGCTATTAGTACTATAGGCATGTTACATCACGTTATTGGTTCCATACATTGAAACTGCCACCCACCCACTGTACCTGTAGTCAGTGGTAGCTTCCCGTAGTTTTATTTGACCACGCGGACAAAGCCTCAGGTTAAAGTTACCTAGATTATGAAAGGTACTGTCAATCTTCCAATCAATACTATTAATCTTGTATCAGCATCGATAAAAATAAAAAGGTAGAACACCGGAAATCATTGTTCTCCGGAAGAGCCCCCCGAAAATCTAAAATATATATAAAGTGTTTGGTGGTTTGGTTTAGCTTCTATACTATAATACCTAATATGTGTCTATATATCTGTAACTTGAAACTGTAAACGCAACGAGTGTGGGTTCGATTCCCACTCGGGGGAATGAAATATATAATATTTTCATTTCTTTTCTCTGGTAACTGGTAAACTGGTGAGTTCCGTGACTTGAGAATTTGGCGGTAAGTGTGGAATGGAAAATCTTAACACTATATTTACTTTGCCTACCTTGCTGTGCGCGGGATACAGCGTAAATCTGATTTACTTACCGAAGGAATCAAGTGTTAAGACACTCCGTTCTCCATTTTCCGCCGAATTCTAGAGACATTGCATATTGAGTGGTGAAACGAGACGAAACGAACGAACGACACTAGGCAAAGCGAACCCACACAGCCACACTTTGTGCCCTCTTTCTTTGGCTCGTCATTTCTTTTACTTATACATTTCTACGTAAACTTCAGGAAACGTATTCAGGTCACTTACGTTACTAAGCGGTTTCACGGGCTACATATATTCCTCTAATGCCGGATATGACTAACGCGATGTATGATGAATGAGTTTGGGTTTGCGACCTAATAAACTCGCTTCAGCCCTCGCACGGTTAAAGCTTAGAAATTTTCGTTTTCCATTTACATATTATATTTATGAGGGTGTCGTGACTTGGTGGATTTTGTTGGTTCAAAGTTTATTCCGCACATGGCAGGGTAGACAGAGGGAACCTGGAATACTCCGTTCCCATTATAACATTTCCGTTCCTCAGTTTCTGCAAAATCCTGGAGGCATTGCATGTGGTGGAACTCAACGTCCCGCTTTGCCTCGTTACCAAAGTGAGGAAATTAAAATATTAAATATTTCATTTTCTCGAGTGGACATAAAACCCACAACCTATAGTTGCACGCTACGCCTCGACAGGCTTCCTTGGGGTGGACTACAAAACATAAAAAAATACTTTTAATTTTTAATACTTTATTTAGGTATTTCAGGAAGTCCTCTCTTATTCGGCAGGAACATAAGTGCGTTAATAAAAAAAGAATGCCTCAACACTGGGTTCCCAGGTTCCTCTTTATCCTGCCTTGTGCGAGATATAGCGTCAAGCTAAAAAAATATCATAGAATTGAGGATCGAACCCACAAACACCATTTATAATTTTACAAACTTTATAACCGGGACTTGACGTAAATCATGTCTTCATATAATAATACAATTAAATCAAATTAAACCGACGTCAATCTATCGGCTCACACGCTTTTAATCCGTTTACACGATAATGGAAACCACTTAGGGCTTTCACTTTAGCGGTATACCCTCGTATATTGACCGACAATCTAATTATATTTATATATTAACTTCCGCATGGAGAAAATGTGATGGCACTCTGTTTTTAGTCAGTTAATATTCAGCTGATAATTAAATTACTTCGTTTAATTAAGACTGTGAATATGATGGTTGTGGATTCGATGAAGGTAATTTTTCTTAGCTTCACGCTGTATCCAGGTATGTACGCTGTATTAACCTGGAAACCTAGTCTACACTCCGTTCTTAGAATAACCTGGGAACCTAGTGTACACTCCGTTCTTCCATTCCCAACTTTCCACTGAATTCTGGAGGCATTGCGCATTGAGTTAAGAACGCAAAACCACCTTTTTGCCTTGTTACCAGAGCGAGCTAATTTGCTCGCTATATGATAAATATGAAACTGGCCGACCGGCGTCAAGACATTTTTAAAGCAAGACTTGAGTTTAAATTAATTTAAATGTTGTTTAGTTTACGTTTGTTTTATTTTAGCGGCCGTCGTAACCCAGGGGCACAAGGATGTGAACGTAACGCGAAAATGTCAAACGCGTATGTCCAAAATTCGGCGGAAAGTGGGGAACGGAGTGTCTTAACACTAGGTTAGGCCTCTGCCTACCCTGCTGTGTCCGGAATACAGCGAGAATCTGATTTTTTTTGTTTATTTTAATAGATACCTATTAGTTATAGCACATAACATAACTTGCATCGATTGTAACAGTATAGTACCCTTAATACAAATAAATCGAATAACGAAATGCATAACGAAATCCTGAGTAACATTTCCTTACTCTCTTCCATGGGTCAATCAATATTATCTTGATGACATAGTGTCACAGTAAATATCTTGAATAATATTATATTTATCAGTTTACCATTTGAATAAATTTGAAATATAAAAAGGCGAATTTGAAGCTAATAAATCTGAACATCAATTTTAAAACAGTTAATCTAATTGTTATGAATTTCAACCTATATAGGTATTATATATACCTAAACTTCACCTTCTTGTATTAAATCAAAACCAGTAAGGGCCCAACTATACGTGACGTAATATAAATATGTGAAATTTGGGCGTAGTTCACATCACGTTCCTCATCCGATACTTTATGAGCGGTGTGGGGCAAGTAAATGTTTGATGATGGCGGGGGTAAAAACCTTAAGGTTTTATAACTAGTGTTTGATTTAGTGGTCGGATAACTATAGATTTGATTATGTATTAGGTATAGTTTTTTTTGATGGAGAGTATGTATTATTTTGAGAGATGATTGTGGGTTCGATTCTTTTTTGAGGTAGGAGAAAAGAATATATCGTAAGGCATGAGAAGCTGACTGGAAAAAAGAAGAAAAAGTTGAACTAAGTAATCGAATTAAATAGTACATTAAAACATTAATATGTACTACACATGTTCTTTTTTAAGTTCTTCTCGCTGTATTCTGTACACGGGAATAAACTCTGTTCTAATAAACTCTGTTCGCATTAAGACACTTCTGGTCCCACTTTGATCAGAATCCTGGTGGCATTAGGTGTGTAGTGAGTGGTGGAAGTCAACGCTTTGTCTCGTCTCCAATGCGAGGAAATGAAAATATGAAATATTTCATTTCCACAAGTAGAAATCGAACCTACAACATTGCACATTTGTATCCCTGAGCCGCGACTGTCCTCAAGATCTCTAAATTATCCTGATGACCGTATATTATATCGAAGCGTAAAAATCAATCTCTATCGATGGCCATATAAGTTATAGTTTATCGTTAAGCTCGGGATAAGGAAAGAATAAATCTTCGAATTTTGCTATTATTTTGGGAAATATGAGAATTTTAATGCTATCGTACCTACTGTAGTAGACGTGTTTGACTTGACGAGATTTTTAAACGCCTTTTTCCCCATTTAACAAGGTAGGCAAAGGGCTAGTATCAAGACACTCCAGTCACCGCTTTTAATTTCATTAATATATAATATTAAATATTTTTATAATATTCTCTGAGTGGGACTCAAATCCACAACTGTCGCGTTTAAAGTCACACGCTTGTGCCTTTGCGCCACGGCGGCCTCAATATGTTTTTGTCATCGCCATTTTAAATGAAACCACAGTTTTAACTAAGAGTAGTGAAAAATCACTTTTCATTTTTGGAAAAATCTCTTTTGTTTTAATTTTATTAGGTTTTTATAGAGATAAAAACCTAATAAAATTAAAACAAAAGAGATTTTTCCAAAAATTAAAAGTGATTTTTCACAAACCTATCAAAGCGATAACGCCGCACACGCCTTATTCCCGAAATCGAGTCGTAGGTAATAGCGGCGATGATTAATTGCGTAAAATAGAACGAGAAATATCCCTTTCTCGTTCTAGTATATTGCTTGAGAATGTAAAGCCGCAGATCGGCAACGCTTAGTATAATAGTATTTTTGTAGTAGTAGGTATGTGTTTTGGTTATTGGTATCTATGCGTAAATGCGTCACACGAAATACAGGTATGGATAAACATCGTGAAATGAAAAAAAAACCTACGTCTAAACTATTGAGGTATCTTAATTAATTTCTTTAGGTATAGGTTAAATATTATTAATTACCCTGTATGCTGCTCCCGTGAAAGAAGCGCAGATGCTTGTATATTGCCTTCCTATAATTATTACTTATAAATTAATTCAAATCCAGCAGTAAATTAATCCATTCTGTGCAGTATTAGCAATTATAAGACTACTTAAAAAAAATCTAAAAGTTGTTTCTTCTATAGCTATATGTTTTTTTTTATCTTACTCTATTTACCGTAGTGTATAATAAACTAAAAGATATTGAATATTGCATACGTTTTAAATTTTAGGGATCCGTGCCTCAAAATAAAAAAGAGCGGAACCCTTATACGATCACTTTGTACGTCTATCCGTCTATTAAGATCATTTATCTTGTGATCGCGTGATATCAAGCGGAAATTAATATCAAATATCCATTTTTAATATTTTTAAAGTGTTAATCCAATCTTAGGAAAGAAAAATACTTATTTAGAAAACGTATAAAAATTTTAACATAGCGGGTCTCGAACCCGCGCCTCCTAGAAACGAACCAGGCGCTCTGACCATTGAGCCATACGTTCAACGTATATATTTTTCCTTCCTTAGTATGGATTCACACTTTAAATTCAGAGCGCCTGAGCCATACCTTGAACAGAAGTGGAGTTCTTGGAACAGAGAAAGAATTAAATCTATCTAAATTATGAAAATTAGCCTTCCGTTACTGAACGCACGCTTCGGACAGCGCACAGACGAAAATACTAGACTTAAAAAGTAACATTTGGCATAGTACGAAGTTGAGTACATACTTATGTACTCAACTTCGTACTATGCCAAATGTTAACTTTTTAAGTAAGAGAACAAAGAAAACACTAGCAAAAGATTTCTTGAAATTCCTGAACGAAACGAAAAAAGAACAGGATTTTCATTACACATTTAAATCCACATAAACAAAAATGCTGATGATGACTAGTTATAGTTAAAATTCAGAAGATATAGAAGAATACATTGGAATCTCTTCTTTAACAAAACAAAATGGCCGCATTCTTTATTATAATAACTCAAAATATCCTTTCATTTTCATACACAAAGCTCGATAAATCTGTGCATCTGCTAGCGCTCGCGTAAACAAAACGTGTATTATTTTTTAATTAATCTGAATTATAAAGCCGTACAATATGGCAGCAATTTACGGGGGAGAAATGCTTATTAATTTCGGAGCCCTGAAGGCTTTTGTTGCTTCAGTAGTAGACTTCTTCATTACGTTATCAAAATTAAATGTTATTTATATATATATATATATATATATATATATATATATATATATATATATATATATATATATATATATATGTATATGTGTATATAATAAATAATCAGTGTATGTATGTACATATCTTGCGATTTGTTATTTACATGGGTGTAACGCGATCGAAGGATCAACGGTGGTCTGTGGGTAGAAGACCTCTCCGTAAATATCCATTTCACCTCCATGTATGTTCAGTGATTTCCAGTGTTTCGGCCGATATTAGGGAATTTGTGATTTTTTCGAAAAACCGGATTCTTGGACTTAATTCGGGCTCGTGATTTTTTTCTTCAATATAGCTAAAAAATAAATCTTTCGTATCATATAACAGTTAATAACTATCGATCTATAAATCTTGGAAATAAGATCGAAAAAATACTATAATAAAAATCTTTAAAAAGTCAAATTTTAGCAAAAATTTTGGAAGTCTGTAGTGAATAAAAATTACTGATTATTATTTTCTAGAAGTAATTTCAAAACCTATTGGTATTTACGTAGAATAATTCCTAAAAGTTTTATGAGACTAGCTTAAAGAAAACATGTTAAAAATGTACTTGAATAATAAAACAGTAAAAATTCTTATTCTCATTAGAAGAATTTACTACGATTTAGATCGATTTCTTTAGGTATTAGGTATTTATTGAAGTATTTGCATTTTTCAGCAGTCAACTAAACAAAACTTATAAAGTACATATATTTTGATATTGTAGAGCTATCTTAGAACAGGCCAGTGGATTGGGTATTTTGTCAACTTAGAAAAGAAAAATATTTACACACGCATAAATAGGCTGGACAGAAAATGGAGAATATAGTTGTACGTGGTGACAAAAACGGTGTTGAGTTCTGCCACTCAACACCCAATGCTTGAAATTTGAGGGGAAAATGGGAAGGTGGGTACATACCCGTAAAATTAAGTGTTACGACAGCGTAACACTAAATTTTCTGTCTTGCTACGCGAAAAAAAACGTAAAACAACTTTTTTGTATTACTATGTGAGCTGCCGAATAACATTTTTTTTTAGTCTGTGCTTTTTTTTCTAAACTTTTATTCGAAAAAAAAAATAGGTTATTCAAATCCGTTATCTGTTACTATCTGATAAATGTAAAATTTATTGAATGCGAGTTAAATTGTATTCAGTAATCCGAAAATAACGAGCGACAGGACTATCTTGTTGTATAGCTACGTATAGTACGTACGTTGTATAGTATTCTATTTGCAATACGTATTTTCGCTTTATGCTATATAAATTATATAGTAGAAATATATATGCTATATTTCTACTTTACATCCCCACGGCCTGAGGAGACCAAGGACAGCATATTTGTGGGGGGGTATTTTTTTATAACTAAACGCTGTATCTCGCACGTAACAGGGTAGGCATATGGGACGTGAGGACCTAGTGCTAAGATATTCTGTTACCCTTTAAAACACTTCCCCACTTTCCGCCGAATTCTTGAGCCTGTATAGAAGATTAAGGAAGACTGGAAGAAATGCTTCAATAATTCGTCAGCATGCACTACTCCAACCTGATCTTCTATCTCTATTTTGGCCTAGCTCAACTCATTTTATGTAAGCGGATTGAATCATATAGTATCAATAGACATGTTCCACCAAAAAGGATTTAAATTCTCAATTACCGACTGAACCATTACGTTATGAATAGCGGAACTCAACGCCGCGATTGCCCTACCAAAGAGGGGATAATTTGTTAAAAGAGGTGAAAACCAGTTTTTAAAATACACAAAGTTGAACAAGCGACAAACGAGCCTCGAGATCTGAGTGCAAAATAGTAGATGTTTCAAAATAACACCAATTGGAAACATTTAGGTAAAACATTTGACTTTTCATTAAGCTAATGCGTTCGCTGATTGTATCGCGAGCGATCCCTAAATCACCTACCAATGGGGACGAAAGAGGCTGAGAGGGGAATAGGGGAATTAGGTAGAGTGTGTTATAATATGGAAATTATGTTTTGTAATCCGAGGTCGGTGGTAAAGCAGGGGAATAAGAGTACGACTTTAAACGCGATAGGTTGGATTTGATTCCCAATCGAGGAAATAAAATATTTAATACTTTCATTTATCTGTTATGGCAACGAAGCAAAAGGTGGCGTCGTTCCGCCACTCAACACGCAATGCCTCTAGAAATCGGCGGAAAGTGGGGAACGGAATCTCTTAATCCCTATGCCTACCCTGCTACTTGCGGGATACAGCGAGAAGCTAAAAAAAATCTTGTCATTTTGGCGATACGGCTAACTAGGGCTGGTTGTGTATGAAAATGTGTGTAAAACAATATTATTAACAAGTATTCGGTGTTGAATTTTGCCGTTAAAAATTTTATGGAAATTTAGAAACGGAGTGTCCTAGCACTAGCATCTATCTACCTACTTTATTATATACAAATTATTTAATATTTTTTTTACGATTTTTTTAATTTTATTTTTTATTTTATTTAACGATGCCTCTCTTGAATTAATAATGTCAATATTTGGCGTCTATGTTTATAAATATTTTTTACATATTATTCATTAATAACTAACAATTATAATGTACGACTAGATCTAGCAACTTCGTTTTTATATGCTGCAAATTTAAGATCTTGTTTATAACCATTCCCGTTGGAATGTCAGGAAATCCGTTCTTAGTGATCCCTTACAGTCAAATTTTAACTTTGTCCGCCACGTTCTTCACTTTACATAAATTGTATCAAAAATAAAATACACAGAAGACTTATTATTTTTACATGAAGATATAGGGTAATATTGCCAACTTGACAGCCCTTCCCATCTCGTTCAAGAATTTTTTTTAAACGACGCCTGACATAATGTGATAGCATTGAACAATATTAAAAAAATATTCTATAGAAAGACAGCTGACTTGTTGAAGCGTTTCAAATGTAAGCTCGGTTATATCGGATTTTTTTCTGATTTTCTTGATATATAATATTTATTATTACTATTTTCACGCTGTATCCCGTATATAGCAGATTAGTTAGACCGTTATGCCACTACGTCAAGACGCCTAATTTGATAGTGACCAAAAAATAAAAAAACGCTTAGGCCTTTAATTATCTTTCAATAATTATTTTAGTATTTGCTAAAATATGCAGTTAAGAGATAGGGGGCGCTGGGACACATGAGTGTGGTTGTAAACACTATAGTGTTTGTTTCGATTCCCTGTCGTAGTAATGAAATATTTCATATTTTAAGTTCTTAGTTTTGGTAACGTACCGGCGTTGAGTCCCACCACTCCACAAATAATGCCTCCAGTATGGTAAGGAAGTGGGCTACTATGTGCGGCATATAGCGTAAATAAAAAAAAGGGAAAGGGGTTTCAAAGAAAATTATATGAGTAGGTATATCAGTTTTATACTACGTAAGTGATCCACTTGTAGTATTTGCATCATCTTGAAACTGGGCAGTCATGCATCGATTAGGTGACAATATAGTAATATGGTATCCTCGAGCTGGTCTGATGATGGAGCAAGAAGCTTACTTCTGAAGTCTTCAATCAAATTAAGTAACTTATCTAATAAATCGTTAAAGTTTATGTTCATATAATTTGAAATGTTGTTCACCACACAAGTAAAACCACTAGAGAAATACTAGTATAAAAATTTTAAGTAATCGCAAAGACAAAAAAAAATACGAAAGAATGACTTTTTTTATATGTTTATATTGTATCAGAATAAACAACATAAGAAAAAAATGTATGGAATTTCTAAAGAAAAGAACAGTAATAACGAATAAAGAAAACGTTGAGTAAAAATATTTTCTTTAAGTAACCATCCAAGCATTAAAAGGCCGTAAGATATGTATGTACATTTGTATACACAAGTGAGACTTGCAAAAGGATTTCTTTCGCCCGACAATACTTTAGCTACACGGGAAAATCTAACAAAGGCTATTGGGAATTTGAAATTTTAATAAAAATCAGCTTCACGCTGTATTCCGCAGGGTAGGCAGAGGAACAAAAAACTGCGCTCCCCACTTTCCGCCGAATTCTGGAGACATTGCGTTCAGTGGCGGAATTCAACGCCGCGCTTTGCCTGGCTGCCTTATACATTTAAATAAATATTTCATTTCCCCGAGTGGGAATCGAACCTACAACCAGTCGTCTTTACAGACACACTTTATGCCCCTGCGCTACAACTGGGTTGAAATTTTTATAAGTAATTCTATTCACGATTGAATGTGTGAAAATATAAAGGAAAAAAAGTATATTAGTAAAAAAGTATATATATATATATATATTTNATATATATATATATATATATATATATATATATATATATATATATATATATATATATATATATATATTCAGCGATATTTTTGTAGTTTAGCAGATATTTGAGATTTTGTCGTCTTTTTTAAATCGGATTTATTAAGTATAGTACTCAATAGCCTAACTTTTCTAACTGGTCTTCGCTGGTAAATGTATTCCCGAAAATAGCTTACTAATATGCCTGCCCTATGACATAAAGGCTTTTTATATTTATATATAGATTTGTAATGATTTTTATCTATGATATACTTATAAAAGTTCAATATTTGGAATTTTCCCTTTATTTGTACTGTAAGTTTACACTTCGTGCCGGATTTCAAAACTGTAGGTCCACAGAAGTACTCTATTGTTTTTTATGACGATTATTATTTTAGCGAGATCAATGTATAGAAGCTGCTATCTTTTAGCTGCGCTCTAAGGGGCCGTAGGCCTAAATATTTGATACTAGCGGCTCGCCCACGGCTTTGCCTGCTTAAAATACACGATTATTGATTTAATAAGCAGAATTGATTGACAACTATAATGACTTCTAATATGATTTTTTTACGACATTATCGTCAAAGAATTTTTGATTGTTTTAAATAAAAAAATACGACCATTGTTGATATTTGATATTTATAAAATATACATAAAGCTAATTATTTATTACACGTATATATTTTTGTAACTTTATGTTCTTTTTACCTATATAATATACTCTGTTAAATGTGCTGATGTCAGTGAATAATTTAATTTACTCATTCAGAAACAGCCTTAAATGTTAAATTATTGATTTGAAGGATTCATAATATTCTTTGTAAAATAACTGTAATAATTGCATATTAACTCCTGTACAGTTTTTAAATTAGTTACATATATTATATGAACGAACCAACCAAAAAATCTTTGTATTTACTTGATATTTCTTTCAAGATCGTTCTGTATCTCTCTGTGAATTAATTACGACTTCTTTCAAATGACGATAACTTTTTTTTTAATGAACCGATTTTGATAAACTAAACTTTAGTATTTAAGTTGAGTTAAAACAAAGCAACTGGTGAAATTTTCAAGTAAATCGGTTCAGTACTTTCAGAGAAAAATGCGGACAAAAATATGTCGACAGACAAAATATTTTTACTGTCTTATTATATATAGAGATTAATTTAAATTAAATCAGCTTCACGCTGTATACCGCACACAGCAGAGTAGGCAGAGGGAACCTAGTGTTAAGACACTCCGTTCCCCACTTTCTGCCGAATTCTAGAGCCATTGCGTGTTTGGCCTCTAAACATCAGAAATGTTGACATATTTGCCCGAGATGGACAACAAAGTGATTCTATAAGGTCGTTAGTGGTTAGCGAGGTTACAGGAGGCGCGGGTTCGAGTCCCGCTACGTTCAAATTTTTATACGTTTTCTAAGTAAGTTTTTTTTTCTACTAAGTGTGGAATAACACTTTAAAAAATGTTAAAAAATGATCCTACAAGGGTTCCGTTACCTTTTGAGATACGGAACCCTAAAAGTAATCCTATTATATAATTGGTATTGAGTGCACGTGATTTGAGCATTTATTAAACTTAGCTTAGGTAACTACACTATAATTGCATTCCCGCAAACTCAACACTATAATATACGGTCCAAATATTTTGTTTGGTAACGAGATTAAAATTGCACGTGGTTTTGAACGATATGTAAAAGATAATTTTAGATTGAAAAGAAAGAAATGAAAAAGAAAATTAATCAGATTAGGTAATCATATTTATTTGATATAGTGTTATTTATGTCTTGGCTGCCAACCAAAAACAATGAAATGCTTAAAAAAGCTTAAGATCGTCGAATAAGCTAAGAACAGAGTGATTAATTATCAAGTTTTTTTCTACCTCTGAAATTACTTATAGATTATTGAATTATTTATTTAATAATAAAGTTTATTACGACATATTTGCTTATTTGCAAAAAACAAAACCGTTGACGACGCCGCCGCGCCGGGTTCGATTTCCACTCAGACTAACAAAACAAAGCGCAGCGTTAAACTCGGCTTCTCACAACGTAATGTCTCGAAAAATTTTCGGCAAATGGCGAAAGCAGTGTCATAACACTACGCTCCCTAGCTCTGCTATTTGCGGGATACAGCGTGAAGCTAAAACGAGTGTTCCTTTCTAAACTTATATATAGCTCGACGTCGTGTTTTCGTTTTCCCAAAAAGACAACACCACAACGAACCAGGCAAAATATTTTGTCTACTAACGATATTATAATTACACGTGGCCCCCACATCGGTAGCAATTCCGGGGTATTTATGTTTCCCTGGGTACGGTATGTTTTTACTGGCGTACGTTCTGTTATTGTTGTTTATACACTTAATGTACGTACGCGGTTTCGGTAATTTCGCACAGTGTTTTAGGTCTTAATTGCGTTTTTGTTTCTGGTGCTCATATTGGTATGGTATGGTGCTGTCTATTTGTAGGTGTGTGTGTGTCTGTGAGGTGGTATTCGATTGTTTTAGGTTTAAATCTAGTAAATAAAATGTAGGTTATTATAGTTGAGCATGTGGGTCTAAAGCTAAAATGAATTTATTTGTATAGCTGAAGTAGGCACAACGTGTGACGAATATGAAATATTTTTTTGTATATCTCTGGTAGGAAGACAAAGCGCAGCGTTGTGGTCTATCACTCAATATGCAATGTCTCGAAAATTGGGCGTGGGGAACACTAGGTTATCTCTGCCTACCCTAATATGCGGGACAAAGCATGAAGCTGTTTTTTTAATATTAAATATTTCATGTCCCCGAGAGGAAATCGAACCCACAACCGTCGCGTTAACAGACGCACGCTTGTTCCACTGCGCCACGAGGGCAATAAAATATACCTTATGCATCCATACTATATGTACCTATACAGTTATACTAAATACAAATATATAAATAAGGGTTGGTAAGCAAGGTCATGCTATATTTACAACTTATTATATTTAGCTTGTCTATATGTATAAGGGTTCATTTTATAATGATATTTAAATACATTAATACTAAAAATATAATTAAATTTATACTTACTACTATGATCGTTCTCATTAAGCTTAGCTTCTCATAAAAGTAAATATATTATATGTTGAATGTTTCCTCTTTGTGATACATGCTAACTACGCTATATTTAGTTATATTCCTCTCGTCGTTGTTGTCGGCCTTTCGACGCCCATTGCTGGACATAAGCCTCCCCCAAGGATCTCCACGCCGATCGGTCCTGCGCTGCCTGTATCCAGCGGCTTCCCGCGACCTTGACCAGATCATCGGTCCACCTGGTGGAGAGCTTGCCCACCGAGCGTCGTATGGTTCATGGTCGCCACTCGACAACCTTTCCGCCCCGGTTCAACGGCCATCGGTTCGGTCCTTGCTATGTGTCCTGCCCACTACCACTTTAGCTGAACAATTCTTCTTCAGCTTTCAAGCTTCAAGCTTTCAACTGATGTTTACGTGGAGTACAATTGTCTATAAAAACTCTCTTTAACCCTCAGAAATTGAGACCTAAGTGAAATGATCCTACCGTCATCAGTTTTCAGCTTCATCAGTTGGCTTTGCCCAATAGACAGATCTCTTATGAAGACTTTGGAGCCTTGGTACCGCTCAATAGTCTGTTTACTAAGATTCGTATTAAATCGACGAAGGTCGCATGTCAATGACTTACGTGCCTGCCTTTAAAACCGCCTTTAACGACTGGCATCCTCTGAATCTTGTAGTCTCATCTCGCGTCTCTGTTCCATAAGTTGGATTATTACTTGGACCCTACCGAACGAATTCTATCCACCACGTTGTTTAGATCGTCCACATCCAAGCTGTTCTCAAGGACCTCTAAGCGGTTTTGCAGTGCGATTTGAAAGCTCTCGGAGTTTTAGTTTTGTGAAGGTATTGGTCGAAGCGTAGACTTTATCACTCAAGGCCGTCTAAACATGATGCTAATATTAAATGTACCTCGTATTAGTCGAGCCTCGGGATCACTGCCTGTTTTGATGGCATTGATCACGAAGACATCGTTGAATATTGGCTATCTATCTAATTTTATCACCATCAAGCTCAGCCAGGTTTACTTCCGCTGTTGGGATTGGGAAGAAAGAGTTCATCATATAAAGGTCCTCTTTCACCATAAAATCGACTAACATTTGTGAGCAATGTGGTTACCGCCTACCTACCTAGGGACTGTTGGCCCCGGTAGTACAGACAGTTTCTTGACACTAGGTTCTCAGGTACCCGGTTCCAGGGTCCAAGTCTGCCTACATACAACATGAAAATAAAAAAAAACTCGCTTTGATATAATAAGCGAGTTCTTACAGTAAATATGTTATCATCAAAAGCTCCCCACAGAAAGGGTCAGGAAGCACTGTATATAAACTCATGGATACAGCAAATTCCCATTTTTCAAAGAACCACTATTGTATCTCTTTGACCTGGTTCTATAAAAGTTTCTCGGTTTTCTCACTGTCTTTTGTTGTTTTTATAAATAAGTACAGTATATTCGTTCTAATAATAAAGATTAGCTTGTTATTTAGAAACATTTTGTTTTGTTTTGCTTTGTGAACTTCAGAAGTTTTTTGCGTGGCCCTAAGTTTTTAATTATCAGGTAAATTTTCAGTTTTCAGTTTCAAATATCAGTCGTGGCTCAGAAGCACAAGCGTACGACTGTAGACAGGTAGTGGTTTTGATACCCGAGAAAATGAAATATTTTATATTGTGATGTTACTCGCTCCGGTAACAAGGCAAAGCGCGGCGTTGAATTCCGCCTCACAATGCCTCCATAATTTGGCGGAAAACAGAATGAAAGTGTCATAACATTGGGTTCTCTTTTCCTCTGCCTTAAATATTAAATATTTAGTTCCCCCGATTTGGAACTGAACCCACAGCTGTCGCACTAACAGTCGCATGCATGTGCCCCTACCCCACAATGTTCTTTTCTGTGTATCCATTTCAGTATACAACAACACCTACATGCCTAATTAAGTTGCGTAAATCAACGCCCAATTTTGTCTAAAACTGTCTTAATAAATAAAAAGAGTTTCAATCTCCTTAGAGACATATTCAGTTTTTCACGGATAATTTCTTTTTACGGTGACTACAAACCTATTTAACCTCAATCTGTGTACCTGACAGCGAATAGATCATTAAATTAGCTGGTTAACCTCGAAATCCCATTTTGGATTCGTAATATTCCCGTACTAAATTAGGGTCATGTCGATCATAATTGGCTTAAGCAGATGTTCTATACAATAGCTAGTGTGTGGAACGCAAAATCTAATTTTTTGACAGCCTTACAGCGTTTCTGATTCTTGTTGCTTTTTAATTTTGATGTATGTATTAAGAATATAAAGGTGACTATATCATTATTTTTATTTATCAAATCGCATGAATACCGTTGTGACGCAGCAGTACAGAGTCTGACTGTAAATGCAACGATTGTGAGTTGAATCCCAATCGAGGGAACAAATATTTTCTCTCGTTCTTGTGAATAAATCTACTTAAGTCTTATAAATAGAATAGCTTCACGCTGTATCCCTTAAATAACAGTATATGCAGAAGGAACCCGGGAGCCTAGTGTTAAGACACTCCGTTCCAATTAAGACACTGCCTTTCCCCACTTTTCGCCGAGTAAACAGAGTAACTTATCACTATTTTACCTTTCAGGTGATAACAGCGAGCCGTTGCCTGGTCCTCTGCGCGGAGAACCGCGGTGAGATGGAGACGTGGGCGGGCGCGTTGCGGGGTGCATTACACCGTGGGGCTGACGTCGCCGATCTTGTCGCCAGTATATCGTCTGGTGATCATCATTGGTAATTACTGTTCCTTTTTATTCCTATTGTAGTAGGTACAAACAGGATGTAATATGGATTTGAATCCATATTTACACTTTACTTTAGAAAAGAATAGTTGGTTTGGTTAGAAAACTATCGGTATGTGTAGAAAAAATACTTATTTCGATGTAAGCAACTGTACTTGCGATCAGAGTTACTTCCCGCACTTAGGATGTATTATATATAATTCTTAGTGATTACAAATATGTATATATATTTTAAAACCAACTCTCTAAAATAATGCTAAAATATCGCGAAAATTGGAAGGAAAGTTGAGTACGGATACAACATAAATAAAAAAAACAATATCTTAAATTGTAAATTATAATTAATTCTGACAAAAAATGTATTTAAAATTAAACTATACGTAATTTTTAAATATCATCTCTGATATATGAGGCCAGTCATGGCGCAGGGTTACAAAGTGTGACTGTAAAACCGACTGGTTGTGGGTTCGAGCCCACTCGAGGAGATGAAATATTTATTTAAATTTATATTTCCATTTCTTCGCTTTGGTGCCGAGGACAAACGTGACATTGAGTTCTGCCACTCAACACGCAATGCCTCCAGAATTCGGCAGAAAGTGGAGAACGGAGTGTCTTAATACTAGGTTCCCTCTGCCCACCCTGCAGTGTGCGGGATACAGCGTGAAGGTGATTTATTTATTGATTTATTTTATCTCAGGTATGCAGCAACTCACGCTCGCCCAACATTCTGTAACGTGTGCCGGGAGCCGCTCGGAGCACTGGGCACTGCGCACGCGCTGGCATGCGAACTGTGCAAGTATAAGGCCCACAAGCGGTGTGCTGCGCGCGCGCCGCCCTCCTGCAAGTGGAGCACCTTGGCGTCACTCGGTCCACACCTTGTTGAAGATCCTGATGGGGTAACTAACACAATCTTTTTAGCTTATGTTGTATATTTTAGGCGTGCTCGTCGTGTTAGGGGCACAAGCATGTGACTGTAAGTCGTTGTTAGTTGTGTTCCGATACTTAACACGGAATGCCTACAGAATTCAGCGGAAAAATGGCGAGCGGAGTGTCTTAACACTAGTTTGCATATGCTTGCCTGTGTGCGGGATACGGTATGACGCAAAAAAAACACTTAGTTCAATTATTTGAAAGTTTTAGTAGAATATGTGATTTAAATCATTGGCAGGGTGCATAGTACTAGGTAGGGATATCATAATCGCTCGCAGCGCTCATGGTGGCCAAAAATTAAAAAAAATTAGGCTGTGTCACCTGTTAATGTCAAAGCAAAATGTTCGACTTATCGTTTTATTAAGTCAAGAAAATGAGAAATTCTACAATGCAAGAAATACATTTAAATGTAATAGATATATTTATAGTCAAGTATGTGATGATGAAGTACAAACAAAAAGACAACTCAATTATTTATATTAAAAAGGACAAAAAAATTAAGAACAAAGTACGTAATACCCCTCAAAAAACACACACAGAAGTGGTAACTTCGACAGAAAAAAATGATTATACTGGGTTTTTATCTATCTGTAATGATGAGCAACAATTATTGTTAAAACCATCAGCAACGATATTGTTTTAGCTGATAAAGGTTTTAGGTAGAAGAATAGATCGAAGTGGAAAATAGGGGAAGATTGTTATCATTCCATTCAAATAATATGGATTCTCCTTATGGATCCTTCAAAATAAGAGTGAATTTTCCAGAGAAGAAACACAAGAAACATATAATATTGCGAGTGTAAGAATTTATGTCGAAAGGATAATGCAAAGATGAATGATAAAGTCGGGAGTCTTATAAAAAATTTGGTATATTCCAAATTTTGAATAAAATTTCCGAAAATTTATTTAACTGTATTGATTTCAGAACATTGTACATATCTTCTGCGTATTGGTAAATTTACAGGTCCCTATATTATAAAAAGATCTTTAGATCTGTAAATATTTCTTTATTCAATTACACTTACAAATAATACAAAAATATTTAAAATTAAATGGCATTTATTTCTTAAATTACATTTTGTTTTGGTATTTAAATAATTGGTTAATAATAAACATTTTTATATTACGTATTTTAATAATAATAAAATAATTTCTATGACTTATTTTCTTTTTATGGTCAAAGCTACAACACATTACTGAAAGCATTTTCAGTAAAATAACGTTTCAATTGACTAGTATTGTATTATTATAATCATTTACACAAGTATTTTCTAAAAACAATAATTTACAAAATGTACAAAATGAAATCTTAACAAAACGAAAAGGTCAGAGCCAACAAATTTGCGTACGCTGGGTGGCGCTGTAGTCGTGCACGGAGCCAATAGCGAACAAATGAAAATTTAAGTTGCTAATAACATTTCGTGTCGTAAACACTCGACTATTCTAATTATTTATTATACAAAGCTTGTTATTAAAACGTTTGCCTTTGTTGGATAAAAAAAAATCTAAATAAAATGTGAAAATTTTATAAATATATTTCTTACAAAAGGTATTATATACATACCTACATTTTCTTTTGTATTTAAAATATAAATAAAACAGAAAAATATTTTAATATAATTAAAATAAAATAGAAGTCAAGTGGGAGCCGGACTCTCTTACCGAGGCTTACTAATTTCAGGATTATAGATCAGCGAGAAGTACAACTTTTCAAATCTAAGTTTGTATATAATACACATATGTTGTATGAAATGAACCAGAATTATAAATTTGTAATATACTTTATCTGAAGTATTTCCATTTTTCCGATTTGTTCTTTTACTTGTACTACAAGTTCTGACTTCTTACCAAATTTCATAATTATTTGTATGCCTGTACAGGAAATATCTTAGGTATAAGTTTCAATAAATACCCACCCAATAAAGTTAAAAATTAAAATCAAATTAAATCAGCTTCACGCTGTATCCCGCACACAGCAGGGTAGGCAGAGGGAACCTAGTGTTAAGACACTCCGTTGCCCTCTGTCTGCGGAATTCTGGAGGCATTGAGTGTTGGGTGGCAGAACTCAACGCCACGCTTAACCTCGACATCAGAGCGAAGAAAATGGAAATATAAATTTAAGTAAATATTTCATCTCCCCGAGTGGGGATCGAACCCACAACCAGTCGGTTTTATTTATAGTCACACCTAGTGCCGCTGCGCCACGACTGGCCTCTCAATAAAGTTGACAAACTTAAATTTGCGGGCGTACGCAATCATTTTATTTAAAACTAGCGGCTCGCCCACGGCTTCGCCCGCTTAAAATACATGATTATTGATTTAATAAGCAGAATTGATTGACAACTATAATGACTTCTAATATGATTTTTTTACGACATTATCGTCAAAGAATTTTTGATTGTTTTAAATAAAAAAATACGACCATTGTTGATATTTGATATTTATAAAATATACATAAAGCTAATTATTTATTACACGTATATATTTTTGTAACTTTATGTTCTTTTTACCTATATAATATACTCTGTTAAATGTGCTGATGTCAGTGAATAATTTAATTTACTCATTCAGAAACAGCCTTAAATGTTAAATTATTGATTTGAAGGATTCATAATATTCTTTGTAAAATAACTGTAATAATTGCATATTAACTCCTGTACAGTTTTTAAATTAGTTACATATATTATATGAACGAACCAACAAAAAAATCTTTGTATTTACTTGATATTTCTTTCAAGATCGTTCTTTATCTCTGTGTTGAATGAATTACGACTTCTTTCAAATGACGATATTTTTTTTTTAATGAACCGATTTTGATGAACTAAACTTTAGTAGTTAAGTTGAGTTTTCAAGTAAATCGGTTCAGTACTTTCAGAGAAAAATGTGGACAAAAATATGTCGACAGACAGACAGACAAGAAATTCAAAAAAAATCTCTTTGCTTTCTATTATTCTTTTTAAGTGTCCCTCTATCCATTTCAGTCAAAATTATCAAATGTACAGACAAAATATTTTTACTGTCTTATTATATATAGAGATAAATTACAAACATAATTTTACCGCGATATCAAGATAAATGGTATTGTCAAACGGACATACCGACAGCAAGGTGATCCTATAAAGGTTCCATTTTGGCTTTTAAGCTACAGAATTCCAAAAAGAAAAAAAAAACTACTTTAGGCCTTACCCATATAAAATTAAAATGGACGTAAAATTATATAATCAATCAATCAAACATACTTTTATTTTATTGTCACGCAATAAAACAGATTAATAGATACAATATAAGTAAGAAATGGCGTTCAAGATACGAGTGTCGATAAAACGAATCGTTCCAATTTACTACCTCGTAAAATAAATTACTCAATCGATACTAATACGGGCTCCAGGAAAGTCCTTAGATTATTATGAGATTTCTTCATTTAATAGAGGAAATAGAGGCCTCCATTTCCTCCATCAAATGAAGACAGTCGTGAGACAGGTTGTGTGTCCGAATCCCACTCTTAGAAATGAAATATTTAATATCTCCAGAATCCTGTCTCCAGAATAAGGCGGAAAATAGGGAACAAAGTGTCATAACGCTAGGTATCCTCTGCCTACCCTGTTGTGTGCAGGATACAACGTGAAGTTAAAAAAATAAGAAAGAAATAGTTAACGTTAGGCTTACTCGATTTATATGCTTATAGTCGATATTTGTAAAATAATAATCGTTTGGGTCCGAAGCCAATATCGGTAAATTCACATTGTAAGTAGTTTTAATGTAAGTATAAACAACCAATACCCACTAATAGCCGTTCTAATCTTGTTGCAGAACATTATAATGCCACACCAGTGGCTCGAAGGTAATCTACCCGTGGCTGCCAAGTGCGACATATGCGATAAGACCTGCGGTTCCGTATTGAGGTTGGTACAACTATATTATACTACCTTTTTTTAGGTTCTCAGGTTCTTTTTAGGTCCGTTCTGCCTACCCTTTTACGTGAGGGTTGTAGTGTAAAGCTAAAAAATATTATAATGTGAGATGTGCCCGCGGTAACTAAGCGGCCATATGTGCAGTGGGTTGCATCGATTGAAGTTATGTAATGTTAGATCCTTGGCGTTTGTTATGGGAGGAATAAAAATCAAATATTTTTCAATATAATATATTTATTTAATCAAAATCCATCCAGCCATCTCATAGGTAGTTCATTGATTCCTTTATTAAAAAGACGAAAATTTTTGATAGCGGTTTGTACTGAACGCCGGAGTTGAAATTTTTCCCTTGCAAGAAGTTGTCAAAATAAAAAAAATGGTTATCTATTAGAACAAGGTCCGGCGAATACGATGGATGTCTTTGACATTCCCATAGAAGCTCTTCTAATTTGGTAGCCGTCTGTTGTGAAGTGCTAGCGTTGTCGTGAAGCTGCAGTGGCGTAGAGCGATTGACCAGCGTCGGTTGTTCAGAAGCTAGCTTTTACATAATGGTTTGCAATTGCTGACAATAGACATCTGCCGTAATCGTCAGGACAGATTGAGAAAACTGTACTGAACGACAGCGGCACTAGTCCTCCAAACGCTCACAAGAAAACGTTATTTGTAAGTAACGTTTTTTTGGTTCAATTTTCGCTTCGGGCAGGATTTCGCTGAATTTGGCTTTTAGCCATTGCGATGAGTGCTTTTGATTATCATAGAGAATCCACTTTTATCACAGGTAATGATTCGATTTAAAAAGCATACATTATTGTGTTGATTAAGCAATGTAACCCAGCAGTCGACGAGCGTTTGCTGGTTTGCGTCACTCAGTTCGTGAGGTACCCACCTTTCAAGCTTTTAATTTTCCTAATTTGCTTCAAGTGGATTAAAACAGTTTTACCACTAACCATAGCCTACAGCTAACTCAGATCCCGATGAATCCGCTTCCACAATAGCACTCAATAGGCTTAAATACTTATTAAGAAAACGTATCGAGGCCGGTCGTGGCGCAGCGGCACGAGGTGTGACTGCAAAACCGACTGGTTGTGGGTTCAATCCCCACTCGAGGAGATGAAATATTTACTTAAATTTATAAGTAAATATTTCATCTCCTCGTGTGCGGGTGTGCGGGATACAGCGTGAAGCTAATTTAATTTTTTTTATTTTTAAGAAAACGTATAAAAATTTGAACGTAACGGCTTTCGAACCCCCGCCTCCTGGAAACCGACCAGGTAAATAAATTGTAATAAGCGTATAAAAATTTCTACGTAGCTTGATGAGAACGTATGGCTTAGTGGTCAGAGCGACTGGTCGGTTTCTAGGAGGCGCGGGTTCGAGTCCCGCTATGTTAAAATTTTTATGTTTTCTAAAAAAGTATTTTTCTTTTCTAATAAGTGTGGAATAACACTTTATATATGTTCTTTATATTTATTATATTTAATAAAAAATAGAAGATTATAATGATATATATTTTCGTTCTCCTAGGTTGCCTCTGTTTAACCTTTTACGCGGAATACAATGTGAACTAAAAAAAACACAATTTATGTACAACCTGAGATCGAAACATTCATACCAAAAATATAAAATTTCCTGTATTCGGTAAAATCTGATATTCGATAACTGAAGTCTGAAATTCAAATATTCATTCATGCAAACAGAATGTGATATATAGATGTTTGGTTTCGATTTTAACTTTATCGCTTTTAACTTATCTGGCCAAGCCTAACTTGTAATAAAAAACGAGTGGTTCCGTATCACCGTTTTATTGGTCACTCTTACTGGTCAAAAGTGTGTTTCGTTGTAATGCTACTCCTCCAAGACCGTTATACCTACAGCTCGGAAATTTTGCAGGAAAGTTGTGGACGACAGGGTGATATCAGCGAAGCAGTTTGGTGATTATTGTAATTGTAGTTTTTGAATAAATGGTCAAATTATGTTCCATAGAGTTAAGCTGTAGGACGTTTTGAAGTCCACGCGTACATTTTGAACTTTGACTAACCTAACCCAGTGCTTGCGGACCAAACAGAAAATTTTGCAAGTTTCGCAAAAATTTCGCAAAATTGTGCGCAACATAGCTTTACTCATCTCCACCAGCAGTGCACATCATGTGCCAGATCCTAGTATATTGATCCATGTATTTAAATTTGGGAGAGCAGGATTTGAACACGCGTATTTTAGAAACCGTCCAAGAGCTTTGATCACTAAGCCATACTTACTCTTCGTCAAGATACATCGATATTCTTCTCTTTCTTATACATTTGTTCCAACTTATATATGTTGTTACCATCTTTGTATGGAGATTTTACAAATTTCCGCTACCCAAAGCTTTATCTCTCGCAAAATGATTGCTTAGAATTATCATTTTACGAGAGAGATTGGTGTTTATTAAATATTTTTAACATTAAAATAAGTTTTTCTTTCCTAAGTGTTCTTTCCTAAATAACATTTTAAAAATGTAATGAAATTATTAGATTAGATGTTTTTTGTTAGACTAACTTTTAGCAACGACTTCGCCTGCGTTGTCGAATAGAAATAACTTTTTTGCGCTTCAACCTGTATTCTGCATGTAGCAGGGTAGACAGAGGGTTAGTGTTGCATTCCATTCCATTAGTGTTCATTCCATTCTCACTTTTCCCCAAATTCTGGAGGTATTGCGTGTTGAGCAGCTCAACTCAACGCCGCGCTTAACCTTGACACCAGCGCGAAGAAATGATAATATTAAATAGTTCGCTTGCTCGAGTGGAAATCGAACCCACAACCTGTCGCATTGACAATCAGTATGTTCTTTCGTATGCAACCGTCTAAAATACTCCCAAAAGGTCAGAAGAACTTACCATACCATGGTATATGAATTAAAATGTTTTATTAAAACTCTATACATAGAAATAAATTACAATTTTGCGGTGCGAAAGGGTCGACGCCGCCGTCGTCACAAAGAATTAGCCCGCCCTCGGGAAGTACATAGGGGTAAGCCATTAGGGACCGCACGCTATGTCACTTAAAAATAACTTTTATTCGGTTATTCGGGAAAAATATAGGATTTTTTATTTTAAATTTTGCATTACGTTGCTATATTTGTTGCTTATTTTTATTTTAAGTTTTGTATATTATAATAAAATGGAAAGACTTAATTTCGGGTGTATTTTTAGGGTTTCGTACCTCAAAAGGAAGAAACGGGGTGTAATTGATACGGAGCCCTTGGCATGCAAGTCCGACTCACATTTTAGTAATTTTCTTAGGATTTCGTACCTCGAAAGGAAAAAACGGTACCCTTATAGGATTAAAATGAGGTCAGTCGTACTCGACTGGGTGTGGGTTCGATCTTCACTCGCAGAAATGAAATATTTACTTCGTGAAGCTGTTTTGATTTGAATTAACACGGTTTGACTGTCGGACGGACACTTTGTTGTGTTACCTGGGAACCTACTGTTAAGAGACTCCGTTTCCATTAAGACATTGCGCATTGAGTGGCGGGACTCAACGCCGCGCTTTGCTTAATTATCAGACCAAGGAAAATTAAGATATTAAATATTTAATTCTCGCGAAAGGGAATCTGAGCCACAACAACCGTCGCGTTTACAGTCACACGCTTGTGCTACTGCGCCACGATGACTAATAATATATTAAAAAATATTTAAAATTATATTTAATACCACCGTCGATTATATTAAAACATTGTAACTCTAAAATCGAAGAGAATTGAAATGTTAAGACACTCTAGTCTCCACTTCTTTACTTCCTCGATTTAGGTTTTTAGACGCACACCTTCGACATTCAAGTAAAAGCTGCGGATAAATCTTTTCGAATACCTATATAGGTCAGCGTCACGTGGCGCGTCTCATATTGAATAGGTTGTGTGCAAATATCGGTGCCGTCGTCGATAAAACTTGTATGTATGTAGATACCAGAAAATACCATTTTAAATTCAAAGTTTCAATATTTTGTATTCATATGATATGCTACTTTTAGATTATTTTTTAGATTCACACTGTTTCCTACATGTAAATGTAGGCAGATGGAAGTTAGTGTTGAGACACTACGTTTCCCATGCGCTGTGGTGGGACTCAATGTCGCGCCTTGTTTTGTTGCCAAGCGTTCTCCCGAGTGGGAATCGAATCTACGACCTTCGGTTTGGCGCTGTACAAGCGACTATACAGTTGCGCCACAATAGCTCCTATATAGAAATTGTGTAATTTGTCGGACTGTTTATACTGCCTTTGCCTTGCTAATGAATAAGATAAAAAAAAAAGTTTTTTTTTCATAAAAAACGTGCTTTTGGTATTCTATTTTTAATGAATACTGTAAATGCGTTTATTTTTTTTCATTCTTCTTCTTGTTTTTATCATGACAATAAAATTTAATTATAATGAAATATGACTCTATAATTTCCTCTAAAATGTGTATTCAAGAGTGCTCGCTTCCAAATAGTGCCTTTGTGAAGTTTTTTATGGTATTTCAATATACAATGGAGGAACCTCCTGTCAAAGACAGACAGAAATAGATACGGAATTTGGATTGAGTTTTGAAGCTATTCGTATATAACCGATAGATAAATCTAATTGTTTTGATTTACACCCAACTATTTGTTTTTGCGGATTAAAAAAAATGTCCATTTAATCTTTACTATATTTTAATCTATTTATATAATAAACTAGTGGACGTCGCCCTCTGTCCGCTACGGTTGTTTCTGTATTGACAAAAAGAAAGCGTGACTTTGAGCTTTAGTAATCGACACCCAATGTCTCGAGAATTGAACGGAAAGTGGGCAACGAAGTGTCTCAACACTACTCCATTAATTTATTACCACTCTTCTAATTTAAATTTCTTTTCACCGGCCTATAACTGTATTTTGTCAAAAAAAAACATTCAAAAACTTTTTTTTTCAAGAATATGATTAAACGAACACGAGTTAACTGACTTTATAAACGCGGTAGAAGGTGGTGCGAGGGGTATAATAGTGAAATTTCTGTATTTTATTAAAAGATAAATCTTTTAAAAGATGATCTTTTTTTAGAAGTTTTGGAGAACTATCATCTATCAGTTCATTTGTAGAATGTACTTAGAAGAAAAAGTTATTTAGTAGAATAATTTTGAATTTGGTGAGGTAGAAAGAGGAGCTCGGAGAGTGGAGGTGAACATTGATGCATATTTAAAGGGACCCTTAATCTTACACTTTGGCCACAAGGCACTGCTCTAAAGCATTGCTCTAAGCACCTCACCCTGCAACACGATGGGTGACCGCACAGTGGATTTTTGTAATAATAAGTAGTTTCTCCTTTTTTAACCGACTTCTGTAAAAGGAAGAAGTTATCAATTCAACTGTATTTTTTTATGCTTGTTACCTCAGAACTTTTCATTGGGTGAACCTATTTTGATGATTATTCTTCTTTTATTTGGGAGCTAGTGCTTGCCGTGTGGTCTCATTTTTCAATTTGGTCCGTTTGTGACAATGTTATCTGTGAAAAATATATTTTATTTAAAAGCTAGTGCTTTCCGTGTGGTAATTTTTCAATTTGGTCCATCTGTGAAAAAATCAAATAAGTCTTAAATTTGCATGATAAATGGAAGGATAACTCAACATCACGCCAACCGATTTCGATTATTTTTTTTTATTGAAAAGGATACATTTCAAGGGTAGTTTTACGAGAATTTAATTAGATTTTGATAAAGTAGTTTCTTTTTGTAAAAACTTATATTGTCTTCTGTTTTCTATTATATAGATTTCTGAGGCTAGTCGTGGCGTGGCCACAACATTGTGGGTTTGATCCCCACTCGAGAAAATGATATATTTATTTAAATGTATATTTCCATTTCTTCGCCCTGGTGTCGAGGTATTGAGTTCTGTCTCTCAGCAAGAAATTTCCTACAGAATTCGGCGGAAAGTGAGCAACGGAGTGTCTTAATACTAGGCTCCCTCTGCCTACCCTCCTGTGTGCGGGATACAGCGTGAAGCTGATATAATTTTAATTTTTAGATTTCTAATTGAAAATCCACTATCAAAAATCGCTTCGTTTACATAAAAAAATTTAGTCTTAATTTCACGTGTCCAAGGAGATTTATTTAGCGGTCCACCGCCCGGTCTAATTTGCATACGAAGCGTACACGAGGCTCCGGCAATCAATTATACAGCAAATGAGCGAACTGTCCGTAACTCGTATTGGGAATTTTAGCGAAAGCTGAAGGTTGAAGTTTGAATTTTGGTCGAGTTTTGCCAAGAATAGTATACAATATTTGGTTTATTTTTCTTATTTTTTTTTTCCATTTCGGTCCTTGTGCTCTTTATTTTTTGTTGATTAATACAATGGAAGCTGTCGTGGTGCAGCTCAGCTCAGGCTTCCCACTCGGGGGAATAAATTGTTTTTATTGCTTTGCTTTTAAAAATACGAGGCCAGTCGTGGAGCAGCGGCACAAAGTGTGACTGTAAAACCGACTGGTTGCGGGTTCGATCCCCACTCGAGGAGATGAAATATTTACTTAAATTTATATTTCCATTTCTTCGCTCTGGTGTCGAGGCAAAGCGCGGCGATGAGTTCTGCCACTCAACACGCAATGCCTCCAGAATTTCGGCAGAAAGTGGGGAACGGAGTATCTTAACACTAGGTTCCCTCTGCCTACCCTGCTGTATGCGGGATACAGCGTGAAGCTGATTTTTTAAAAATACAAACCGATGCTTTGAGATTCGCCATTCGTCTTTCTTCATCGTTTCGTCAATGTGATAAAAATTGGAAATGATGTGTTAGCAGTAGAAAAACGAAGCCTCTGGGTTCCCCCTGTCTTCCCCGCTATTTCAGGGATACGGCGTAAATCTGCAAATCAATATAGAACTATTACGTGTTGGGCAATTTAACGTCCCGTCGTTTCGTAGTTTCCACAACCACCGATGTAAGCCACGATAAGAACTAATAAAAAACTTTATAAAAAAAATTCTTAGATTGGCACTGCCTTCGAAAATAACGAAAATAAATAAAGTTAATAATAAATAGGTAGGTAGGTCCATATGAGAGTCAATATTTTTTATTTTTTTTTTTGTTAGGCAAAGGAAACTAACAGAGCACGCAACACGCGGTGGCGGAACTTAACGCCGCACTTTACCTAGTTTCCAGAGCGAGGAAATAATAATATTATAATACATATTTGATTTCCACGAAACGGAATCGTACCCACAACCTGTCGCGTTTACACTCACCTCATCTCACACATTTATTTTTAATCTCAATAGCTCCACAGTACCGGAACGAACGAACGGACGGATTTTCAAGTCGACATGAAACTGCACTTTGCGGCTGTTTTATTGACAGACACGTGTAGCCTTCTATTAATATATAATGAGTTGTTGAGTCGATCCGTTTGTTTATTCGTACATATACGTAATGACGTATATGTAACGACGTTGCTGATCTTCACCTGGGTGGTTATTTAAAAAAAATACATGGTGAGTGATAACTCAACAAGCAACGCCTCCAGAATTCGGCGGAAAGTGTCTCAACGCTAGGTTCTCAGGTTCCTCTGCCTACCCTCCCAGGTTTTCCCTACTCTGGCAAGACAAAGACTGACTGCTATAGGCTTACTTGACTTTTCTTCAACTGTTCGATCAAAAGAAAAACGACATTGATCAAATCTAAGTAACATTTCCCATAGTTAAAAAATCAGAACGTACTACTTTCATATAGATTAAATTAATTCGATTTGACAAATTTAGAATGGAAATATCTAAATGGGAAACGGAGTGTCTTAACACTAAGTTCCTACGTTCCCTCTGCCTACCCTGCTATGTGCGGAATACAGCTTAAGTCTAACAAAAATAATAAATAGTCACCTGCAACTCTTTTTTTTCCTTAATATTAAGATATCCTTTCTTTGTGCTTCCCTACGTCATTAACTTGAGTAAATTATTTAAATAATTGTTATTTTTATTTTTTATTATATTATTTATTTTTCTTTATTCAAGTAATTTTGTACAATAAAGTTTATATAAATAAATAAATTACCTTTCAATACGTCGATAAGCAATCAGATAAAAAGTGCTTGAACCCATAACGACCGTCTTTACTCTCAGACTGCGCCACGAATATTTTGTTTATCTCTCTCATTTAGTAAAATAAACTAAGAAGATTTAGATATGTGAAAACAAATAAGTTGTATGCGCCTGTATTAGAAATTCAACGTAGATTGCGATAAGAATGTATATATCTAATGGCTTAGTGGTCAGAGCGTCTGAATGATCTCCAAGAGGCGCGAGTTCGAGTCCTGCTACGTTCAAATTTTTACACGTTTTCTAAAATATATTTTGAGTTTCGCTAAAAATATTTTCAAAATTACTAGCACTTTTAGTTTCATAGAAAATTTATGAATGTTGCCAGGTTAATTTAGCTCAAAGACCAAGAGATGCACTAACGAGGGCCTCGCTAATTTACATTAAAACGAAAAGGCGAGTCGAGCGCAGAGTTTCAAATTAAACTTGTGTTTAGTTACTTTAACTGGGGCGTGTACTTGAATTTTCTTAGAAAAATATTCATTTTCACAGTGAGAAATTTCTTTAGCACTTTTGAAACGGTTATGGCGCAGTTTTGGTGTTCTTGTTGATTATTCGGGTTAGTATTCGTAATAATAATTTCCTTGGTTTATTTTAATAATATTTATATATTAATAATGTTTAAACCACTGCTGGGGCCAGTTGTGGCGCAGGGCCACAAGTGAGCGACTGTAAAAGCGTCTGGTTTTCAATTCGATCCCCATTCGAGGAAATGAATTTACGAAATTTAAAAAATTAAACGAGGAAAATATATGTTCATTTCTTCGCTCAGGTGTCGGGGCAAAGCACGGCGTTAAGTTCCGCTACTCAATATGCAATGCCGCCAGAATTCGAAGGAAAATTTGGAAAGGAGTGTCTTAACATTAGGTTCCCTCTGCCTACTCCGCTTTATGCGGGATACAGAATGAAGCTGGTTAATATTTAAGCAGTGTTAAAACACTCCCTGTTCCCCACGCAACATCCAATTTTCACATTGCGTGTTGAACGACGCTCTCGAACTCTTTTTTTAGCTTCACACTGTATCCGGCACATACCTGGAAAGATAATGTTAAAACACTCCTTTCCCATTAAGACACTTTCGTTCCCACTTTCCGCCGAATTTTGCAGGTATTGGATGTATAGTGGCGGAGTTTAACGCCGCGTTTGACCTTGTTACCAGAAGAAAAGAGCGACGAAAAGAAAATAAATAATAATTATAGCTATAAATAACAGCGATTTATTATAAGTGCCTTATATATTTTATTTCACGAATTATAATCAGGAGATTAAATAAGTAGGCGTAAGATCTTTGCCTAGAGATCGTTCAAAATAAGTTTTGATTGAAAATAATTTTCTTTTGTAAAATCTTTCTTTTTAAGTGTGTTTTTACAAGATTTTATAATGAATAAAGAAAAAAAGCATAATCAATTAAATGTAAACAGTGTGTATTAAACTATATTGTTTTTAAAACTATTTTTTTTTGAGGTTTTAGTAGCTAAAAAAATTACTTACGCCTAAGATAACAAAACTTAACGCCGCATATTACTCACGCCAACTAAAAAAAATAACAACGTTAAAATTCAAATACTCCTCGGATTGGAAAATCAAAATATTGAGAAGGGAAATTGAAAAATATACGTTCATTTTCAATTTCCCTTATCAATATTTTGTCGTTCCATTACAAGCGTCACATAGCACCCAAAGGAGCTTCCCAAAGGAGATGAAGATTTGAATTCGACGCGTTGTTACTATAAATATCATCATATTAACTGTATTTTTTTCCGAGTCCTGGCACAGGGTCAAAAGTGTGCGATTGTAAACGCAGAGGTAGTGGGTTCGAGAACCACTCGAGGAATATTTAATATTTTCATTTCCATACTATGGTAACGAGGCAATGCGCGGCTTTGAGTTCCGCCACTACACACGCAATGAGAGCCTCCTTTAGAAACCTCCTTTTTCATGCCGTGTGATCCCGGCCTAGAATAGGATCATCCTGGTCCTGGTGGTGTCGTAAGAGGCGACTAAAGTACGTGTGGTAGAGTCACGTCGGCAGCAATGGTAACACGTTTGGGCAGATTCGACCGGATCATTACCACCCCCGACATTTAAAACCGGCGTTAAGTAGTGGTTTTATGCCACTGCGTTTCACATCAGGTCATGCCGGACTCCGGCGCCCTACTCACTTTAAAGGCCGGCAACGCCCCTGTCCTCTGTTGCTCCTCTGGTGTTGCACGGGGTCGTGGGCGGTGGTAATCACTTACCATCAGGTGATCCGAACGCCCGTATGCCTTGTCTTTTCCATAAAAAAAAAGAGGAAAATGGTGGACGGAATTGTGTCTTAATGGAAACAGAGTATCTTAACACTAAGATTTCCGGTTCCCTTTGTTACGGGCAGGATACGCTGTAAAACTAAAAATAACATTTATTTATTTTCAGTTTCACAGTGGTCGTGGCGAAGCGGCATAGTCTAAAGTTGTGGGTTCCATTGCCAGTGGTTACAGTGTCTTGGAAAATGGGCGATGTGTGGGGAAGAGAGTGTTTTATACTAGGTTACCTTCTGGATACACGTACCTACCTAATAACTTCAAATGATAAAAAATAAATAAATCCCGCATACAGCAGGGTAGGCAAAGAAAACCTAGTGTCATAAGACATTCCGTTCCTCACTTTCTGCCGAATTCTGGAGGTATTGCGTGTTGAGTGGCAGAACTCAACGCCGCGCTTTTCCATCGACACCAGAGCGAAGAAATGGAAATATAATGTAATTTTAACTTTCTTCTTCTCTTGAAACTAAGAAAAAAAAATTGAATACCAACCCACAGTCAATAATAACACCATAACTGCGCCGTAACCGTTTCAAAAGTGCTAAGAAATTTCTCACTAGGAAAGTGAATAATTTTCTAAGAAAATACAGTAAAAGTAACTAACGCAAACTCCATTTGAAACTGCGCTCGACTCGCTTTTTCGTTTTAATGTAAATTAGCGAGGCCCTCGTTAGTGCATCTCTCGGTCTTTGAACTAAATTAACCTGGCAATATTCATATATTTTCTATGAAACTAAAAGTGCTAGTAAATTTGAAAATATTTTTAGAGAAACTAACAATATAGAGGCCGTCGTGGTGCAGGTGACGGGTTTTGGCTTCGATCCTCACTCGAAGGAATGGATTATTATTTATATAAAATTTTCATTTTTTCGCTCTGGCAACAAAATAAACACGTAATGCCTTATTATGCCTAAAAATCCGTCGGAAAGTGGGGAACGGAGTGTCTTAATATTAGGTTCCCTCTGCCTACCGTGCTATATGCGGAATACAGCGTGAAGCTAAAAATTAAAAAAATATATATATTTAATCTAAGCGGACAGTACCTATATAAAATGTAACGGGACTTGGAGACCTGTTGGAGATCGTACGAACTCTGTGACCACTAAGCCATACGTTCTTATCGCAAGCTACGTCGAAATTCTAATACACGCGTTTACTACTTATCTAAATTTTATTAGTTTATTTTACAAATTCTATCCAATGAGAGAAATAAACAAAACAATCGTGGCTCAGTCTGAAAGTAAACACGGTCGTTATGGGCTCGAACATTTCTTATCTGACTAATTGACAAACAACGAATTTATTGAAATTTATTTATTTATTTATATGCACAATTTATTATATTATTATATACACAACAATTAATTAAAAAATATATATTAATTAGATAACAACAATTATTTAAATAAATTATATAGCCAGGTTAGAGAGTGTAGGAAAGTACAAAAAGGGGATACCTCGAAGCTCCTACGGGAACGGAACGGAACGGGAATTACTATTTTACGTCTTAAAGTTCAGGCAAAAAGAGTTGCGGGTGATGACTTGTTATTTTTTTAGCTTCACACTGTATCCCACACATAAAAACTGGATAATAACAATTATTTAAATAAATTATTTAGCCAGTTTAGAGAGTGTATGGAAGCACACAGAGGGGATACCTTGAAGTTCCTACGTTAAGACACTCTGTTCCACATTTCGACACTGCCGTTCCCCAGGTCAAACATACATTTGATATTTGTTGTTGGACCTAATTCCAAAAGAAAAAAGGTACTAATTGGTTTATGTCATTAAAGCTGACGATGCGAGTTGTCAAAACAAATTGATTTAGTCTGGATAAAGATAGTAGTACGTTCTGAGATTTTGCCATTCATTCTTACACTATACCTATGGGAAATGTTGCTCAGATTTGTCTCTATATCCTTTTCTTTTGATCGAACAGTCAAAGAAAAATTGAGTAAGTAGTTGCTTTGCCGGAGCAGGGATTTTTTTTTGTTCACACTGTATCCCGGACATAGCGCGCTAGGTAGAATGGAAATCTAGTTTTAACTAGATTTCCATTCTACCCTACCCTAAATCTAGTTTTAACTAGATTTCCATTCTACTCTAGACTCGAGGCCATCGTGGCGTGAGCGTCTAAAATACATCATTTACCAACTCTCGCACACTGCCGCTGCCACGTCTGGCCTCACTACTTACTGTCATTCTTGCCATCTCGGTAAATACAAAAATGTATGAAAATAAGCAAAATAAACTAGAAATAAGTTATTAAACAGTGTCAACAGGAAGTAATAATAGAACAAGTTTTCATTTCTACTCTATTATAAATAACCCATATCCGTCATACATCCCATTCATTTGTCGGAGATGATCGATTAATACGCTTTAGCGGAAGAGCTTATTTGCTTATACTCGACCTGGCTTTGCTCTATATTGATATAATATGTCGCAGAGTATGAATACGGAACGTCAAATTGTTTGACTTGGGTGTATTCAGAGGATGGCAATACTGTCAGTTGTCAATTATCAGCTTTTAGGGACGGGAAGTGAATGACGCGTCGTTATTATAATAGTGGAAACGAGCGGAGCGAACTTCTCCTGACGATCCAATTACTGTCGCTTCACTCCTCAGCCTCACGACACACTCTCCGCCGCCGTAAGAGGCGATGAGGCCAGTCTTATCTCACGGCACGTCCGCGCCTCGGCGCGACGGGTCCTAACGGTCGAAATCCCGCCTGATTAACGTAAGCAGGGTATTCCCCTGCGATCGCCAACACTTCACAAGCCATCCAAGTTCATCAAAGCTCGTAATTTTTCTCCCCGCCCGGTGACGCTGTCAAGACCAGTCCAGGTCAACAGCAAGTCCATTCGAAAAAAACAACGATGCAAACTTCGTTTCTTTTTCGAGTGGCATACTGAACGGTTGTGCTAAGAAGCTGTCTGACTTCACCGCATTCCGATTATGAAGGAAGATCTAACGAGTCAGGACTGCCTGCCCAGGCCCACGCGCCCCACTTCTTTAAATATACGTACATATTTTCTTGGGAATTATAATGGTACTTGGACTTTTCCTAGCCGCATCCGTACATAGCAGGGAAGACATAGGGAACCTAGTGTTAGGACACTCCGTTCCCCACGCACCGCGTTTTTTCTTACCGATATGAAAATCTGAATCAACTTTTGAATCATTGAATTTAGCCATAATTTCCATCAATATTAATTTCGAAGATTTCAAAGGTTATCCGAAATTTTGATAATTATTACTGGGTCAGATAAACTCGCACCCTTGTACTGCAGCTCCGTCTCTTAATTATTCCTAAAACAAAAAGATTAACAAAGATTTATTCAAATTTCTACAAATTTCGAAATTAGCGAGAAGGTAACTTCCCCCTTTGATAAACTTAGTACATTTATACACTCTCCCTCTGATTTTTCATTGCAGGATGTTTTTAAATTATCTCCTCAGTAAGAAGATTTATATTCTTACATATTAAAAGAATATTGTTTGTGGATTCACGTTTTTTCCGGCATATACCTGGAATGAAGAGGAAACCTGGTGTACACAACTTTTCATTTCATCTCGAGATATTGCATGTGTAGTCGCGTAACTAAACGCCACCCTTTTATTTTTTCTCAAAGCCAAGAAATTTAAATAATTATTTATTTCCCCGACGCGATGGCTTCTAATTTGTTATAAAATTTTTTTTTTTAAGAAGATTTTTTATACATTTCAGCGACTCCAACGCGGCTAAGCTCGCGTAAATTGTGAAATATTGTTATATAATAGAAAAATTATACAAATATTTTGCATATTATAGGCTACGTGTTATTCTGATGTATAAGCTAAGTTTCATCTAAATCCGTTCAGTAGTTTTTGCGTGAAAGTGTAACAAACATCCTTCCTTACAAACTTTCACAATTTATAATATTAGTAGGATATGATGCACCTACATCAATATTTTTTTTATATTCAAAATAATTTATCCCTTTTCACAATAAAAGAATCTTACATATTTTTTTATTTCAAAAATCTTTAGTATATCCAATGTCAAACTGGAACCATTTCAATATAGCCTCCAATAATTCAATCCATCCTTCATTGTTAAGGGTTAAGGGTTGATCAATCTAATATATTTTCTTTCTAATCAGAGTATGAAGGTGTATTCCCTTGGAACGACCCGTTAAATTGAAAGAAAGTTTCAAAGTCTTTTTTGTTATATGACGTGGAGTTTGTAAATATTGACGATCAATAACAGTTCGTGGTTTGGTATATCAACGAATAGAAAAAAAAACATGTTTTTTGTTAGTATATGTTTTTTATGACGAGAGGGAATGTTAAAAATTATAGAAAAATAAATTTAAACTTAATTTTATTAATGATTGAAAACCGAGAATATCGATACCGTCGTGGCGCAGGGGCACGAGCGTGCTACTATAAACGCTGAAGGCATTGAGTGTTGAGTAGCAGAACCCAACGCCGCGCTTCACCTCGTTACCAGAGCGAAGAAAAATTGAAAATATAAAATCTTACTCGAATGGGAATCGAACCCACAACCTGTCACGAATACAATCGTACGCTTAAAAATGTCTAACTATATCCAAAATGTCTAACTATATCATTTTCTTAATCGTTGGAGCACATTTGCCCAATTTGGTTAAAAAAGAAACATTTCCTACCTGTGTTTATAATTGGAAACAAATCTATGTATATCAAAGACTATTGGGCGCGCACAGCTTCGCCCGCTTATTTGCACCCTTAGGAGTGAATTCTAAAAAAAACACGAAACACGTGTTCAATAAAATATTTTTAACAGTCTGAATTTATTTTTTTATAAAAATCGGTGCCGATTTTTTTTCCATACAAACTTTTAACCCCTATTTCATCCCTTTAGGGTTAAAATTTTTCTTAGTGGATGTCCAGATTATGAAAATAACCATCTATGCAAATTCCACGTTTCTACGCACAGCGGTTACGGCTGTACGTGCGTCTTACCACAGTCAGTCAGGTACATGTCCTTTTATATATATAGATGACGAGAAATGTTTAAAAAATTGTGTAAAATGTTGGTGAAAGTGTCATGTCAAGTCATTTTTTCATCGGGTGTTTCATCAGAATTTTCTCAAAATATTGACAATACTCTAACCGCTTCATGAATATATTCAATAAAAGCATTCTGTATGCATAGAATTTATTCGTCCACACGTGCCGGCTATAGAATAACTAACAACTGCAGTTTACCTGTTTTTATTATGTCATACAGGTAGATGCTGTTCTTACTACGAATTTTCAGCCTCTAAATCACATTTTTATTTTTATTTACTTCTCTACGCATAGAAATATCCGACTCAAAAGGAAAAAAACGGAATCCTATAGGATTATTGTTGTCCGTCTGTTTGTCTAACCATCTGTAGGTTACGTTCGAGTGACTAACTTGCAAACAGCCTAGAAATAATATTTCTAGAACTTTCTAGAACTTTCTAGAACTTTCTAGACTTTTCTTACTTTTCTTACTTCTGTATAGGACCATTTCAGATACACTTTTAAAGACTATAAATCTACAAATATTAAAAAAATATATGGGAGCTTATGTTTTTTTATTCATTTAAATATTGAGAATTTATTTGAGTAAGAATCAAATCCACAACCACCACTTGTAAGTGTGATACTTACTGTATTGCATAAGCAACATTATTTTGTGCCGTGTGATCCCGGCCTAGAATAGGATCATACTGGTACTGGTGGTGTCGTAAGAGGCGACTAAAGTACGTGTGGTAGAGTCACATCACCAGCAATGGCAACACGCATAGGCAGACTCGACCGGATCATTACCACCCCCGGCATTTAAAACCGGCGTTAAGTAGTGGCTTTATGCCACTGCGTTTCGCATCAGGTAATGCCGGGCCCCGGCGCCCAATCCACCTTAAAGGCAGTCATCGCACCTGTAGATCCTCTGGTGTTGCAAGGTGTCGTGGGCGGCGGTAGTCACATACCATCAGGTGACCCGAACGCTCGTTTGCCGTGTCTTTAGGAGCTACTTAATTTTTTTTTGTTTCACGCTGTATCCCGCACATAGCAAGATAGACAGAAGAAACCTGGAGACCTACTTAAGACACTCCATTTCCCATTGAGACACTTCCGTTCCCCACTTTCTCATTGTGTGTTGAGTTGCGGAACTGAACGTCGCGCTTTACCTTGTTACCAGAGCGAGGAAATGATAATATTGAATATTTAATTTCTCCGAGTCGAACCCAAACCTTTATATATATTTTTATTATTTTCAGGCTACAAGATTTCCGCTGTATTTGGTGCCGGAAGTGCGTCCACGCCAGCTGCAGGCCGAGCTGGCGAGCAGCCTGCTTGCTGGGGCCGGCCCGGGCGTCCGTAGTGCCGCCCACACGCCTGCACTCCGTAGGCCCGGACGACGGATGGTTGCCGGACAGACCGCCCAACGCTTCACCTTTGATAGTGTTTGTGAATTCCCGATCTGGTGAGTTCTAATTTTTGTGCTAATACTAAGATATAAATTGTATATATTATACTTATAAACAAAATGATACTTTTTTATTTTACAATATAAAAGATATGATGATTGATGATGTTTAATAGAATTTTGAATTTATTGCCACAATAACGCAGTACTTACTGTTTAGATTCTTAGTTCGACTCCATTATGTAATAGGAACCGTCTCAATGAACATTTGGTCTAATAAATAATAATAATCAGCTTCACACTGTATCCCGCACACAGCAGGGTAGGCAGAGGGAACCTAGTGTTAAGACACTCCGTTCCCCACTTTCTGCCGAATTCTAGAGGCATTGCGTGTTGAGTGGCAGAACTCAACGCCGCAACTGGTCTAATAAATATATATATATTCAAAATATTTCTATTCATCCAGTTAAATTTGATGAAGCTTGATGGCAATAAGTTCGCCACACGACTTACTATACGCCCCACAATAGACCTTATTTAATACATTATTTCAACTAATTATGAATGTTTTTAACATTTTTAAAGTGTTATTTCACACTTAGGAAAGAAAAATACTTATTTAGAAAACGTATAAAAATTTTAATGTAGTTGAAGCGGACTCGAACCCGTGCCTCCTGGAAACCGACCAGACGCTCTGACCACTAAGCCATACGTTCTAAATAAGTATTTAACTGTGAATCAATTTTTTTTTTATAGACAAAAAGTCGGGAACGATGCGTCTTAACCCATAGGTTCCGTCTGCCTGTAGATGTGCGAGAAATAGCTAAGAAAGAAAACCAATTTTAAATATCAATTTTATTGCAATTCTCTAGGCGACAACCAAGGTGTGAAGTTCCTTCGTCGTTTCAAGCAGCTACTAAATCCGGCTCAAGTGTTTGAGCTGAGCGGCGCCGGTCCTCGCCTCGGATTGAGGCTGTTCAGACACTTCGCGCCGCTGCGAGTGCTGGTGTGCAGTGGGGATGGCTCCGTGGGGTGGGTGTTGCAGGAGGTGGATAAGTTGGATATGCATGTAAGTATGTGTACAGAATGGGCTTTGATTGTGATATATTGGATTTCATTTTCATTTCACCGCTGTGGTCGACAAGGCGCGGCGTTGAGTCGCCAGTCAATGTCAATGTCTTGAAATTTGGACAGGCGGAAAGTGGGGAACGGAGTGTCTCAATATTAGGTTTTCTCTGCCTATATTGGTATGCGTGAAAATGTGAATATGCATGAAAGCCGAGAATTTACATTGTATTGTTTTGTATTGAATGTTTGGATTTGGAGTTAAAATTTCAAAGTATTTTTTTATCCTTAATCTTTGACCTTTTCCCACGAATTGACATATTTCGTATTTTATTTACATAACAGACGATATAACAATTTTTAAATTTTATTGGTAAATTTTAAATGTAATTTAAAATACTATAATAATATTTAAATGAGTAGAAACTTTACTAGAGATATGTTTTAAGTTTACTAATAATTACAATTCTTAATTACATTATTATTGTTACACTTTTTAAATATGTAATAATAGTGAATTGAGGTAAAAATGATGAGACTATTAAGAAAAGATTTTCAACTATTCTTTATTTAATTGTATTATACAATTTAGATACGACAGGATAGATTAATTGTCGACTACGACGAATTTCCAGCGTCAAGTGCAAACGGCAGTGCTGCCGCTGGGGACGGGCAACGATCTGGCGCGGGTACTGGGTTGGGGCGCCTCGTGCGACGACGCGGCCAACCTGCAACAGCTGCTCGAGAGATATGAGAGAGCTTCTACTAAGATGTTGGATCGGTAAGATTAATATCGTCGTTTTGTGTATTTGAAAATGGTGTTGAATATTGTAAATTATCTTTATTTAAAAAAAAAATGTTTTTCTCTTAAATTAAATTTTGTTGATTACAAATTTGGCACGTCCCAACGATATGATGATATGATAAATAGATAAATGCAATTTTAAAAAATATAAATCAGACAGAGTACGTGTAGTTCGTAGTACTTGTAGTGAATACAGAATACTTCACTTAACACGTATTGTATAATTCAAGTTTTTTTAGCCTCTCGCTGTATCCTTCATGGCATGGTAGGCTGAGAAACCTGAGAACGTAGTATTAAGGCACTCCGTTTCCAATAATACATTTCCGTTCCTCATTTTCCACTAAATTCTGGAGGCATTGTGAGTTGATTGGCGGAAAATATGTGCTACCAGAGCGAGGAAGTGTAAATATTATATTTATGAATTTGACCTTAAATTAAACATCGCTAAGAATCAAACATTAGAGATGTCAATGAGAATTAATGAGAATTTAATTTTTTTATTATATTTATTTTCTTTCAGATGGTCAATAATGACGTTTGAGCGTGCCCTCACAGCGCCGCCTCCACCGCCAGCGCCTCCTGATCTATTGGAGGAAAGCTTGTTGTTAAGAAACTTGCAGGAAATTGTTCAGGTATTGCCATTTGTTTTGGTTTCGTTATTTTCATTTTTTATTTTCTTCAAGTTGTATCCCGCACATAACAGGGTACGCAGCAGGAATCTGGGAATCTAGTGTTAAGACACTCCGTTCCCGTTAAGACACTTCCGTTGCCCGCTTTCCACCGAATTGTAGAGGCTGTGCCCCTGAGCCACGAAGACCTCATGCATACGTAGATCCATCCATGTGGCAGGCAGGGGAGGCGGGCGAGGGCGAGTGCGGGGCGGCGCGCGCGGCGCTGCGGGCGGGGTGCGCGCGGCTGGCGGCGGCGGG